>RJWJ010010810.1:0-45981 GCA_004363605.1 Indri indri | reverse complement strand
CATGCTAAAATTCATTTAAAAACAGTGGGAAAGTTTCAAAGTCTTTAAATGATCCTGGAGAACAGGAGAATAGGGTCCTTGCAAGGTTTTGCCTAGAAGAAAATGCTTAGTAGCCATTTTTATGGTTTTTACATATTCTAAAAAGTACAAAGAAGCGTTGCCTAGCTTTTGTACATTTCATATAAATGTAAAGAAACATTGTGTCCTTTGTCCATTTCCGTAGCATTTAAGAGAGAAAACCAGGTTTAAATTAACATAAGTAATATAATTGCACAAATGAAAGTATGCCTTAATAGTTCATTTATTTTAGTTACTAGAACCAGTTTACTAATATGTACCAAATTTAGATTTTTGACAACTACTCAGACTCAGAAAGAACCCTGCACTTCTTGAAGACCACATGTGTCCAGAAACCTGGAATTAATGTAGTTTTTCTGCACTAACTTTCTATGACTCTCATCTGTAGCCGGAGGCAAGAAGGGAACTCCCTATGCATGCAGCTTCCTTTCCTTAGGAAGTCAGGCCTTTTCCTTGGGTCCCAGGTACAAATTATTCACCCCTTAGTACCAGGTGAACATAAGCTTTCTCTATTGTCCTCATTTCAAACCATGCCTCACAGTATGACTGTCGTTAAGATTAAATGTTAGTAGGGTTCTATCAAAAGGATAGGTTTGTGTAGCCATTCTAGTACACTCAGGTACCTGGTACCATTAATATAGTTTAACATGTGTATATTTTCTTTTGTGGTAGAAAATTTGTAAGACATTGACTTTGATCCTATGGTTTTGTACCTTAGTTTCTGTAAAGAATGAGTCATGCCATAGCAGATACTCAATTGCTCAATTTCAGTGTCTTAAGAAGTTAATTGCTTCCCCCTGTGTTACACACCTTATGGAAATATTTGAAATATGATGCTGATCTGCTTCTTACCAAGTTATGGTAAATACCAAGTCAGAAATATCGTATGTTAATAATTATTACCTTTCACTCAAAAGACATGATTAATGGACAATTGGGCTGTTTCCACACCTTTGCAATTGTGAATTGCGCTGCTATAAACATTCGGGTGCAGGTGTCTTTTTCATAGAGTGATTTTTGTTCTTTGGGGTAGATGCCCAGTAATGGGATTGCTGGATCAAATGGGAATTCTACCTGTATCTCTTTAAGGTATCTCCATATGGCTTTCCACAGAGGTTGCACTAGTTTGCAGTCCCACCAGCAGTGTATGAGTGTTCCTATCTCTCCGCATCCATGCCAACATTTATTGTTTGGGGACTTTTTGATAAAGGCCAGTCTCACTGGAGAGAGGTGATATCTCGTGGTTTTGATTTGCATTTCCCTGATGATTAGAGATGTTGAGCATTTTTTCATATGTTTTTTGGCCATTATTCTGTGGTATATGCATACCATGGAGTACTATTCAGCTTTGAGAAACAATGGTGATATAGCACCTCTTGTATACTCCTGGATAGGGTTGGAACGCATTCTACTAAGCAAAGTATCCCAAGAATGGAAAAACAAGCACCACATGTACTCACCATCAAATTGGTAGTAACTGAACAGCACATAAGTGTACATATAAGAATGGCATCTATTGGATGTCGGGTAGGGAGGGAGGGGGAAGGGGGAGGGGCGAGGGGGAGGAGGGGACAGATATATGCATACACAAAGAGTGCAATGCGCACCCTCCGAGAGATGGACACGCTTGGGACTGGGACTTGGGGGGAAGGGGGAGCAAGGGCAACACACGTAACCTAAACATCTGTACCCCTATAATAACAAACAATTAAAAAAAAAGACATGATTAGCAAGAAAATAATAATGAGATATTTTATATTTATAGCCTACCTTTAATATATTGAAGCATAATTGTGAAACACAAGTCTTTGCAACATCACTTGTGGAAAATAAAAATAAGAAATAGAAAAACTTGATAATCCAATTATATCCTATGATGTTTACTGTTTCACTGGAAAGAGGCAAATCTGAGTAGTTTTTGTAAGTTAGCGTATTTGGAATTCCACACGTTGTTAAAAAGACCTTTTAATATGTTCCTATTTCTTGTTTTGAGATGTCTACAGTCTTGACTTCTTGATGTCTTTGAATCTTGATATAGTCTTATTATTTTCAAAGTCTAGGCAGTTAAATTGGAAAGTGCTTTTTTCCCCCTGAGATGTATCTGAGTTTCTATAAAAAATTTTGTTAGAAATTGTGAAGGCATTTGGATTAGGTTCAAAGTTATACGTTATAGAACTTGATGATGATATTACTTAAACATTGTTGAATAAGCTTATTTTCTTTGCTATGAAATACAACTTTATTTGCAAACTTTTTATTTATTTATTAACACTAACATCTGTAACTCAAAATGGAGCCTTTTCCTTAGCAGTGAGAAGAATTGATAATGTAAGTGTTATTAGAACTCTGCTGTGGATATGAGCAAATGTTCAACCTTAACTCCTTCTCTTTCAGTCCTTTGAAAAATGATTTTCATTTATTTTTGGATTAGCATTGAAATTATTATTTCTATTTAAAAACACTTTAAAATTATTCAAATAGAGCAGCACCAAAGATATAAAAAACATGACTTTGTAATTATTAGAGCTAAACCTTAAGAAAAACCAAGAATAATTTTTTATTATCACGGGATATATGTTTATGTTTCAGGTGCGTTTATGTTTCAGATGTTTTTCTGAAAGGGTGCTCAAAGAGAGAAATCAAGATCTAGAAAATGAAGCACTCAACCACATCATGCAGGGAAAGCAGAGGAAAGTATTCTCACATAACATCCAAAAAATGTCATGTTCAGTAACATCAGGAAGTATTTCAGGCTTGGACCACTATCCCTTTAAAAGTAATTTCACAGGAACAATTTGAGGATGTAGACATTTTATAACTAACAGTAAACTAGGATGACATGTTAATTTTATGTATTCTAAATTCCCTTAAGTGATCTAGTTAATGAACTAGTTTATGTTACTTGGTCACCATGCAAATCATACATATTTTTGTTGCAGAGATGGATGTAGAGTGCTCAGTGAAAGATTTTGAAGCATAAAAATATATTGCATTGGAATAAAATCCAGTAGAAGAAGTAGACTTCAAAGAGAAACAGGAAGGCTATACAATTTCCAAATGTTAAAAAGGAACTTGTTCATGTATTTTTAAAATGAATAATAGAATCATATCATTATGATATTGGATATATTTCAAAAATTGTAACAAGTTTATTTTGAATTTTCAGTCTTTACAGTACATCAAAACTAAATTATTTGTAATTATTTACACTTAAGATAAAAAAGTGTTGATGTCTACTTAAAATATAACAAAGGCATGCAATTTTCTGAAAATTCTTTTATGAAGAATTTGAGAAAAAAAGTTGAAGACTACTCTTCCAAAGGAGTGTTTTAATGATTTGAGTATTGTAGGATAAATGATCTAGAAACAAAATTAGTGAAATTGGCATTAGTCGTTTTGAGTATCTACAAAAACTTTCCTTTTTTTTTTTTTTTTTTTTTTTTTTTTTTGTGCTACAAGCTGTTCTTGTCTCTGCAGCTCATGGCTCTGTCCTGACTCTGGGGTTTCCTTTGGGTGTGACTGCCCTTGAGGTTGAGCCATTTGCCCTTCCCTTTGGCTTACCGGGCTCTGGTGCACAGCCCTTTCCAGCCTCATTATCTATTTATATGTCTAGATGTCAGTAAGCTACTTGAAGACAGGGATCTGGTCCCTAAACAAAATAGTCCCTTTGCCAAACTCAATGGAACTGTATTGTGAGGTTTCATTAATAAACAGAAGGTGCATAATGTCACATGAGGAATCTACAAATAAAGTTTATGAGTTTGACAGGGTCGTGTTCATTATTGCTACATTGTTTCCCAGATATGCAACATTCCACCAAGCGCTGCTTAGGCTTTTTTTTTTTTTTTAAAGTATAAAATAAACGTGCCATGTAATTGGGTATGATCTGTTTATTTATTTCACTTGTCACTGATTAGCAACCTTAAAATTTTCCTTTTTCTTTCACATGCAACTAGTGGTTCTAAAAAGATACACATTTGCCCTTGATAGTTTTGCTTGTTGTACTTGCCTGTGGGCTTTTCTGACTTTCTGTTTGATTCCTGCTCTGTGGTCTTGTACTTAACCCTCATTTCTGTGTTTTATGTAACTGCTTTGCACATGCTGTAGCTGAAGTCGTGTCCACCAGCATTCTCCCTCCTCAGCCTAGTTGTCACAGTTCCTCTTAGTGTGCTTCTGTAAATTGTCCCTGCCTTACACGTCTCTGATTGTTCAGAGGATTTAAAGGTTATGTCCTGTGGGTTTTGTAATGGTGATACGTTAGCTGACTTTCGAATATCTTTAACATACATTCTGAGATTGCATTACTTTTCATCCTCTTAGAGGTTTTACAGTCCATAGATTAATTTTCTTCTTAAAGTATATTTTAAAATTAATGTTGAGTTTCTCTCTTTTTATGTCCTACTCTTTTAATTCTTTTGCGTATTTAAAAATTTTTGTTGACATGTACATAAAGCTGTGTATTAGGGTTGAAGAGAACCAAGGTACTTGCTTGGTTTTATTTCCCGATCAAATAACCATATATCCAGTTTGTGGTTATCTAATCTCTAGGACAGAAAGTAAATCACACTTCTTTTGGTTGTGTCTGTTTTAGTCCTTATAGATTCTGAAGCTGTGGTGTTTGGAAACAGGCAGATGATAAGTAAGCAGGTAGATTATGAGCAGTTCTTTAAACTTTCAAATGATGTCTCTCTTGGGCCAACACGATTATCAGCATAGTATTCAACTGTAAAAAATCCCAGAGGAACCAAAACATGGATAATGAACTAAGTAGTCATTATGGAGCAGAATCTGAACTAGTTGCCAGAAGAGGTAGCCCTAAAACAACTATACATAAAAAATGAATACATGGATAAATATGTCCACTGAGGACAATAATCTACCAATTCTACAGAGCTGTTATGATTAAATGAGATCCTAGTTGTGAAAACTCCTTGTAAACTGTGAAACTGTATACAAATATTTCCTATTATTGGAATCACATCTTCTTTCTTCAATTATGTCTTTTTTTTAACATAACTAAAACAATTTTTTCTGGCAGTTCAGTAGAGCTAAATTAGATGTGAGTCAAAAATATCACTAATTTTGATTATTACTACAAAGGGAATTGAGTACTTATGTATTTCAGACTTCTTGGATGATCGTCAAAATTGTTATCCTTCATTGCAGAAATATTTTAAATTGCTGCTAAATTAGTATAACTAAATTTTAACTTAAATTCTTAATGTATTAAATACCTCAAGGTAAACCCCCCTCACCCATCTTGTTGATTGTGGGAAAAAAGCTTATATCTTAGGTGATATTTAGTATTAAAAATTTTCAAGGTACATAGAAGAGATAAACATAAAGCCAATTAAATGTTCCTTTCCATCATTTTTGTCTTCACAATAATAATCTTAAAAATTTCATCATTCTTAACTACTCGGGGTGATGGATATTCTAAATACCCTGACTTAATCATCACACATTCTATGCATGTACAAAAGTATCACATGTGCCCCATAAATATGAACAACTATTATGTATCAATAAACATTTTTAAACATTTTAAAAAGAAAAATAATCATATCTAGCATTTAAATTGTGCTGTAAAGAAAAACAAAGTTCTGATCTGAAACTCAAAAAATAATTGCATTATTCTATAAGTATATTCCTAGCTATGTTTACCTGTCTCTGTCCCTTGCCTCTGTCCTTGAATTTGGAGCTGTTTGTAATGATTTCCTAACAACCATTTGGAGTTGGTATCCTAGTCTCAGCCTGATGGAAAATCTTAAGCATAGCCTGATGTTGAGGACTACACCGTTCAAGATTCTGGCCCACGTTCCATTCAGAGAAGTGCCCTCCCAGTTACTGTGATCTCCCGTGTCTAAGATATCATCAAACCTAGTGACTCTGGAACTAGGGTAGCTCCTACACTGAGAGGCTAGTTTACGTGAGACGTGGAGCAGGCAATCCATGGGGCTTGGCATTCCCGCACTGCCAGAATGATCATCATCAGGCTCTCCTGTGCCCAAAAGATGTGCTGCCAAGTGACATGCGGCATCTGTACTGGTTCGTGGTGGTGTTTTTTCCACCAGTTCACTCATAATAAAAAAGTTATCCAGAGCACTGATTAAAGCTTGATCAGTCTGTAGGTTCTGTCACTGTTTGTTATGGGTTTCATTGTGGCTTTCACTGTTTTCATTACTCTTCATTAAGGCTGGAGCCGGGTATCTGTTTTGTGATGTGTGCTTCAGTGGAACCGATTTAGGTTGTAATCCCATTCAGGACTGGTAGACAGAAGATTCAGATGGAAAGTGGCAAGAAAGCTGAAGGATCAATGGATGCTTTGGAATGTGGTGTACTAGCCACTTGTTTTCTTCTTTATTGGTTCACTTTCTTAATAAAAAAGAAAGGTGGCTAACTATACAGATAGATTAAGGTTGGCATAAAGCTGGAATTAAGATCATTACTTTCACTTTTCATTTAGTAGATTGATCAGCAGGTATTTTAACATTTTATCTCAGATATTTTGTTTTCTTTTTGAAAAATAATCTGAATTGCAATTTTATGGTTTCAGAAGGTTAATATCAGTCCTAAAATATATCATTATTAGACATGAGCAATGAAAAGGTCTTTTTTGTCTCTATGTATGAGAAATTCCCTCATAAGCATTTATTACTTTGCTAATAAAAAAAAGTATACATTTTATTTTAAAGGAAAATCCAAGAAAGATAATAACTCTAAAATGAAGACGTCTGGGATTTTTGGAGATAAACTCACACACACTTTTATGTATGCACACACATCTTGTTATGTGAAAACTTTATCAAGGCAGAAAGTAACTAATATATTTACTTGGTATTTCAGTCACAGATTGTTTAATCTCTAATGACTTATTATTGAAATCTCTCTGAGTCCAAATTTAAAAGTGTTTACTTAATGCCTACTATGTGTAAAGTACTATGCTAGATGCTGTTGGAGATGGCAATACCAAGTCCAATATTACTATGATAGAAACAAAAATATAAACAGCCAAATAACCAATGTGTCAGTATGTGTTCATAATGGCCTTTCAGGTTTTAATGTAATAAAACAAAAAGAGTAACAAGAGCAAATTTCTAGTAATGATTGAAAGTATTAAATACAAATGCAAATATCAACAATAAGCCTAAGTTCATTTTTCCTTTTAATATATATTCTTGGTCTTATGGGGATCTGGGAAATCTTAGAGCTACATTCACTGTTATGCAGTCGCACCGTAAAATATCTGCTTTGAATGTATTGAAAATAATTTGAAACACAGAAAAAATACTTTATTATATGTATTAACATAAGTATTTTTAAAGTTAATAAATATGTGTGTTAAGTATTAGAAAAGTTAAACTTTAAAAAGGCAAGACAAAAAAAATGTACTTACGAGTATAGCTGTTTTAAACATACGATCACTATCCCTACTTTTCCCAGAAGCACGAATGAAGAAGAAAAACACTAAGGGAAAAGAAAATAAAATGCTAACCTATTTTTGTTTATGGATAGTAAGGGCCATCAATTTTTTTTTAAATTTTCTTCTGAAATTTTGTATTTGAGAGAGACAGAGAGAGAAAGAGAGATTAAAAGAGATTTATAATGAAAGAATAGAGAAGAAAGCAAAATAGTATAGTGGTGGTATTTTTTAAATCTGCACGGATATGACCCTGCATGAAATATCTCCAAGGGTATCCTGTTTATGTTGCCTTATGGCTTAAGGGACTATATAGAGAACACTAAAATTTATAATAAAATGAAAACTTCCAGTCATACAGTTTGTTAAAATCCCAGAATTTCAGTGGGGGCATAACAGGATAAGATTGATGGACCAGAGTGACCAGAGGTGGACACTTTGTAGGGAGAAAACAGTGGGTGGTACTGGAGGGCAGTCTGTGAGAGGATGGTGACCAGAGTCTTCCTGTGGTCCACACTCTTAGTGACAATAATGACAACTGCAACTTACTGAGCACCCACCACACACAAAGTGCCACCCAGAAGCTTTCTTTATGGGACTGTGTGTTACTGCTAATGGAAAACAAGCTCGGCTCTAGTAAGGCAAAGTGGGAGGGGTGGAGCACAGGGCCACTGCCTAGGTCTAGTCTCTACTTGTCTGCAGAATGTCATAAAATTCCCATTTTCCTGAGAAACTCAGTTATTTTTTTAAAATCCTACCTTAATATTGCTTGCTATTTTGTTGTTGTTGTTAGTGTGAAGAGTAGTACCTTCCAATCATCCTAGTCCTTACGAAGGAAATTTCCAATCCTTTACCTTAGGTTATTGTCTTATTCACCTTCCAAGTCAAGAATATCACTTGGCCTTTCTTGCAGCAAAACTCATTTCATTCAAATAAATTCATGTTGATATGTAACTTTTTACCCAAAGGAAATTGAACATTTCTATTTATTTGTGGTATTGAGAGCCAAGTTATGAGAAAATGTTTTATCTCCTTACAACATAATTATAATTCTCCTCCCTTTTTTTCTGCATGATAATTCTAATGAGTAAGGGTTTCATTTGCTAGTCAAGATTGCTGTCTTTCTGTGCTCTCTGGGAGGAATATCATTTTGTAATTGTGAGGTAGGTTTATTCTGAAATCTTTAAAGATAAGTCACTGTAACATAATTGATAATCCATAATGCTTATACTTAATCACATACACATATATAATAATTATCAGATTAATCTATTCTTTGTGTCATAATAATATTATTATGCAATATTTACTATGATTATCATTAGTATATTGTCATTGTTCTGTAAGGGGCAAGGGCCACCGTTGATCTTGAGATTCTGTGCTTCCATTGTAAATAGTTGTCAACAGTTGCCATCAGGTAAACAAATGATGCTAGTGTTGATGTCAGTGACAACTGTAACCCCGGGGTTTAATGAATGCTACTGTATGCTTACTTTATGTTTTAATTAAAAGATTTTAATTAAATGTTTATTAAAATGTACCTCTTTATGAGAATAGCAAAATGCATAAAACACACCCTTCTTCCACTTGGACATGGTTGTTTTAACTGCACAAGTTACCTTTTATGTGACTATTAGAGTCATAGAGCATTGACATCAGGATTGTGTCTGCATCACTAGGGCCTGCCACGGTGCCTGTCACACACACGCAAGGCACTCAGTGTTTGTTGAACTCAACTGAGTTCTATAAATGATCAAGAAGAGTTCTCTTCATTGTAAGCTTTAACATTTCAGGTATCTTTTTACCTAATTTATTCTCTCTCTGTCTCTCTTTTTGTGTGTTTTTGTGTGTGTGTCCCTCGAACACATCTTACTTTTACAGAGCTTCTCTTCTGTTTCACGTAAAAAGTCATTGATTTACTTGATTAGAAATGCTGTTTGCCTCTTGATATTGGATGCAAAAGCTGTCAAATTAAGACCTGGCTTATAGCCACTCGTGGTGTATTTCAAGTCTCCATATCTGTGACTTTAACTTATAATCGTATTAGAAAGGATCACACAGGGCCTCTTTCTCCTCTGAGACTCCCAGGACACTCATTTACCAACCAGAATTTGGCAATGGGCTGATAATGTTCCTCAGTCAGTAGTGTTCCCAGTATACCTTTTCCCCCTTCAGGAACATAAAAAAAACATATTTCTGACAGTCATAACAGAACATTATAGTGGTTTCTCTCAGATTACATTAGCACAGTATATTGCAATTTTGAAAGAAAAACATCTTTTTATGCTAATTATTAAAAATCAATAACTTCTGAGATGTCAATATCATGATGTTTTCAAATCTAGTTACCTATAATTCTTTATCACATAGTTACTAGGTGATACTTTGCATTATTATGATATTCCCCAAAAGCTTATCTTTTTAACTTTGCCTACTGAACTTAAATACAACTTTGTTGTCATTACCCAGTGGGTAAAAAGTCAGGCTAATTGGGGTGAATCTTGGCTCTTCCATTTACCTTTGTGACATTGAGGTAGTTATTTAACCTGTTTGAATCCAGCGTACACTTTTGTAATATTGGAGATGATATTGACACCGAGATTACAAGGTTGATGTGTTAATTAAATAACATAAAGCTATGAAATGCTCGGTGTGCTTCCCTGGAACATGGCAACAAAAGTAATTGCTAACATTTATTGAGCATTAATTGTACTATCTTATTATCATTCATATGTACACACTTAAATAATCGCTAATAGAAAATAAGAGAATAGAATTCTGACAGGTTTGAAAAATAAGTTTGTAGTGGTGTTTGTGGGTCCTGTGCCCAGCCCTAGTCAATTAGTACAACCTCTATGGCAAACTGTGGAGATTTCTCAAAGAACTAAAAGTAGATCTACCATTGGATCCAGAAATCCCACTACTGGGTATTTAGCCAAAGGAAAATAAGTCATTATATCAAAAAAGACACCTGCACTCGTATGTTTATTGCAGCACAATTCACAATTGCAAAGATATGGAATCAACCTAAGTGCCCATCAACTGATGAGTGGATAAAGAAAATGTGTTATGTATATACCATGGATTACTACTCAGCCATAAAAAAGAATGAAATAATGTCTTTTGCAGCAACTTTTATGGAACTGGAGGCCATTATCCTAAGTGAAGTAACTCAGGAATGGAAAACCAAATACTACATGTTTCCACTCATAAGTGGGAGCTAAGCCATGAGTATGCATCATAGACACTGGGAGACTCGCAGGGGAGGATGGAAGCGGGAGAGGGATATACAGTGTACACTATCCACGTGGTGACAAGTACACCAAAAGCCTAGACTTCACCACTATGCAATTCATCCATGTAACAGAAAAACATTTGTACCCTGTAAATCTGTGGAAATAAAAACAGAGTTTTGGGAGAATTGGGGAATGGATGGACAGGTAAAGGGGAAATGTTGGTCAAAAGGTACAAAGTGTCAGGAGAAATAAGTTCTGGTCATCTATTGCACAGAATGTTGACTATAGTTAGTAATAGTGTGTATTTCAAAATTGCTGAAAGCATGGATTTTAAATGTTCTCACCAAAAAGAAGTGACAAGTATGTGAAGTGATGGTTATGATAATTAGTCTAATTTGATCATTCCACAATGTATACATGTACTGAAACATCACACTGTGCCCCATAAATACATATGATTATTGTTTGGCAATTAAAAATACAATTTTTAAAAAAGAAAAAATAAGTTTGTAAACACCCAAGCCCTGCATGATTCTTGGGAGGCTTTGAGTAAATATCTATGGAATAAATGAATGGAGCCCAAGAATTTGGGGAAATATGGGAATTGGTCTGAATTATACCAAAGAACTAGATGCAACCAACTGGTGATTAGAGAAATGTGATGCGTAAGAGAAGCGAGTCTGTCAATGGAGGATATGGCTCCAACAATCACACAGTTTTCTGTGTTGAAATGTTTGCTGTGACTGAATATTAATTTTAGTTTAGAGTACCCTCTTGGGTAAAAGTGGTTATATAATCATTATCTGATAAAAATAAAACATAGTTTCTGGTACAGAGTAAGAAATATATTTATTGACTGGGTCTTGAAAAGTTTAATTGAACAACTTTGACAATATTTCCGACAACACTTTCATAGTAAATGCCTAAAATTCGTTATAATGGCTGACTTTTTTATTCTTAATCATTTACAGAGCTGAAATTGATGATATTCAAACATAAATCAATTAAATTTTTTACTTGTAATTCACTTTCTGACTCCTAGATTCGGGAGCAAGGGGCATTATTCAGATTGTGTTTTCCTGGCTAGACATTCAAATACTCTGTTCTTGTCAGTAGCAGCTATGTTTAAACTCTTTTTAGGGCCAAGGTAGGAATCTTAATTTTTCTAAATCCACAGAGTGCTAGGCTAAGCAATTTACTTTGTGTATTCACCAATAACAGATTTCCCCCCTGTTAATTAAGAAGTACTTTAAAGTTATATCAGATAATGCTTTATATACAGTGTTCTGTGTTCTCTGGTAAATATAGTCAGTGTTAGCAACAAAACTACATTGAAACTCCAAGTATTTTAATAAGACAGTAGAGATTTCTAAAGATTTCATAGGATTGAAGGCGGGTTTATGTTTATATGGCTTTTCTGGGGGTTGTTTCATTTTTATGTTTAAATTTTTTCTTTATAGGATAACTCGTTTAATTGGTAACTATTGTCATTTGAATGGTGGAAGTCCTTAATTGTGCTCACAGAGAGTTTATGAGTCTCGCTGCATTCAGAGAGGGATGACTCTCTAGAGTGGCTGCCCTCTGGGAGAGGGAAAGAATGAACAGAGATTCTGGTTGATAGAGCATCACTAAATCAACACATCAATCTCAGGAATAATTGTTGGATTTGTCAGTGAAAAACAATTATATCATTTAAGGAAAGCATTCAGGAATATCCTTGTTCTCCCACTAACAGTCAGTTCTTTCAGATATGAAAGACCATATTCATAGGTGGAGTTTTCGTTTGTTTGTTTATGGGAGAAAAAGGGACTCTTGGGACTAGGGGACTAGGAAGCAGTAATTCATAAAGATTTCCTTTCAGTCTTATCATTTTATCTCTATCCTTATTGGTTACTTCAGAAGCTGATTCTAAACCCTAATCTTTTATCTAGCTTTTACCACATAAGATGGTTACTATCTTAGCGTGTTTTGTGCTACTATAACAGAATACTACAGACTGGGTAATTTACAAAGAACAGAAATTTATTGGCTCACAGTTCTGGAGGCTGGGAAATCTAAGGTCAAGGTGCCAGCAGGTTGGGTGTCTGGTGAGGCCATTCTCTTCTTCCAGGTTGGCGCCTCGTATGCTGCATCCTCCAGAAGGGAGGATGCTGGATCTTTGGCAGACGGCCAAAGGGCCAAGAGCCAAAGAGGGCCAAACTCTCCCTTTAATAATGGCATTAATCTCACCCATGAGGACAGAGCCTTCATGACTCTATCACCTCCCAGAGGTCCTACTGCCTAACACTGCCACAATGGCAACCAAATTTCCACATGAGTTTTAGAGTTTTGGAGGGCACAAACATTCAAACCAAAGCAGTCACATTTTCATAGGTGTTATCTTTGCATATAGCTAGCAAAATAAAAACTTAAAGGATTATTTTCCTTGCTGCTGAATGTAATATCATATTTTATTATTTATAAACATGTAAGATACTATTTATGAAACAACCAATAAGTTTTTGGAGACCCACTGAGTGCCCAACACTGTGGTAAGTCTTATGTGGGATTCAAAAGCTTAAGATGAAAACAAACTGTTTAACCATCAGGCTTGTACTCTATTAATTAAAATGCAATGAAAACTGAGTTTAAAAGCTTGGTAACTTTGGTTTTAAGAGGAATAAAGCACTGGAGATATTGTCATGCAAATTTGAACTTGAACTTGGTCCTAGAAGGGGATTTCTATTCATAACTCAATGTCTTTTCTTTCAGAGACCCATAGACTATCTATATGACACGATAAACCATGAGAAAACAAAAATGCAGGGACCATAATTGGGGTATTTTATTCTCAGGATTCTTAACTTCTGAAACTAGAATAACCAGATGACACAGAAAATTTATTCAGGTTTCATATGTATGAAGTCACATAAACATACATTTTTATTCCAATGTATTTTGTTTTCCATTTAAAAATATTTAAAGCTTATTTTTACAAGTTTTAAGACCTATAAAGCAGTCAGAACTTTGTAGAAGGACAGGACTTCCTCTTACAAGGCATCTTTTGCATACATAACTTGGAGTTCTCTGCTTCAGTGCTCTTGTCTCAGATTGATATGTACTGTGTGAAATGCTTAATAATGTTATCAAAGAGATTTATATGTTTATGTTTTACAGATAAGAGACTTAACCACAGGGAATTAAAATGACTTGACTATAGTGGTTAGCACTCTGCATTTGGGAATAAACAATTCAAATTTTATCTGAATCTGTTTCTAAATTTTTCGCTTTTACAACCCTTTGTGAATGAGGTCATCTGCTTAACACCGAGGAGACATGATTTCCTCTCCCTGCTTTGGGTCTTTTGGATCTGCTTTGGCATCCCAATTTTGACCAGCCCTCTCATAACTATATTCTAAAAATAAATTAGGTGAAAATGTGCAGATAGTTCAGTTAAGCTAATTTCCTTTACTTTACCCAAATCTATTAGTTGGGAAAACCTCTTAAAATCTAAGTTTAATAATTATCTTTGTAGATGAAGATCTATGAATTTTTTATGAAGTTGTTCCACAGGAAAATTAGAAATTAGTTTTCTTTTCTTGTTGAACCATGACACTGGTGAGTTAGGCACTTAATATCCATTTCTACTTTTTCATTAATTAGCATATAACTACCTTGAATATTTTACTGTTCATTCTAAGTTAAATAATCTTTCAAAATCTCTCCTCAAAAAGGAAATCACTTATGAATGAATCTAACTATCTCTTTTGCCCTTCAGTTAACCTCTCATATCTCAGATGCTTGGTATTCTTTTGGGGAAAGGAAATCAAATTTATATTAGTCTCAGTTCTCTTTTTAATATATTTAATCTTTTTATTAGCCTTCTGACAGCATCTTAACTTAGTGATGACACCCTCATTGAACCTGCTATGGCATTTTTGGCTCTCTCTCTCAGAAGAGCAGTTTCTGGCATTGACTCCATCCTTGTACCCAAGGAGCATGGAATATTAATATTTTCTCAATTCAGCAAGGATCCTTGACATTCCATTGTGTTTTTTTAGTACATACTACTGAGTAATATGTGTCTTAGATTTGGGGGTGTGGGAGAGGAATATCTGAAGAAATAGGAAAGGCGCTGCCCTCAGGAAGCCCTCAGGAGTCTGCTGCAGAGGTCGTACTGATCCAAGTCTCAGGTTTACCAGCTTGCTGAGACGCTGTGCCTATCTCTTTGCTATTTGTGTGCTCTGAATATAAACAGTACAGACAACAGATTTCTGTGGAAAGGGATCTGCCCCTCATTACTCCACTTGATTTATTGCCTAACACAATACCATGGACCTTCTCAGACCCAGATGGGTTTCAGAAAACTTTTTCTTGCCTGTTACTGTGGGACATCCTACAGATTTTCTTTTTTTTCTCTGTTTGCCCTTGTCACCATCCTACTATAAGACCTTGTTACCCCAGGTTAGATTTGGTAATAGCTAATTGCTTCTAATTTCCAGTCCCTCCTTGGTGTTATTCCCAGACTTTCAAAGCACTGTCTGATACAATAGTTCCCTGTTTCTGGAAATACAGTGTCTTCTAACTGACTGTCACATTAACCGCAAACTCTTTATTTAGCCTACCTCATGTATGTTTGAATAGATGTTAAAAGGAGCTATATTATACTGAAGAAATTATCTAAAAATAAAGATAATTTTCCTGAAAGGTGATATTTAATCCATTCGACAAACCCGTGTGGAGACTATGTTATGGGCTATTCCCTATCTGGGGGAGGTAGTGGGTATATATAGTCAAATAAGGTATGGCATACTATAAGGAGCTTAAAGTCAGATAGAAAAGAAAGACATATGAACAGGTAATTACAATATAAGCCAAATAATAGTGTGTGTGTGTGCGTGTGTGTGTGTGTGTGTAGATTTTGCCAAAGGAAGAAGTTGGCTCATCCTCTACTACAGTGGTTAGGAGTCATTAGAGAAGAGATGATCAAATTGGGTCTTGAAGGAGAACTGAGTATTTGCTGAGTGTGGTAGACAACAGATTTGAAAGGTCATTCTAGGTAAGCAGTGTTTTTAATGTCACTCTTAAAACTAAGTGACAGACTTGATGGAATTGAAGTTACAGGACTGGAGAAGGTGGGGGAGTGGGTAGTGATAGGCCTTGGTTCCTGCTTCCTAGGAAAAGGCTCACCATCCATTTGCTATGTTAAAGACTATATAATATAAGGTTTTGAAAGATAGGAAAAGTTGGTTCAATTGTTCTGTAGAATGCTGACTGAAGAATCATGTGGGTAGATACACTTTTTGAGTAAGAATTGAAGGCCGGGTACTTTTCAGTCTCATAATGTTTAAGTTACTTTTGTGTCAACCTTGAACTTTTGGAGGTTACGTTCATTTACTTTTAGTAAAATTTGTTTTCCTTTTTCTAAGAAAAATAGGACATAAGTTAGACTTAAATGTTTTTTTTTTTTTGAAGATAAAATAGCTCTTAGAAATTTTGCATTTTGATGAGATGAGTTTAAATGAACCAAATGCAATCAAATGAACAGCCCTTAAAATATACTATGTGTGAAAAATCAAATCAAGAATGCTTAGAGCAAAACATTTAAGGCTTTATTATATTGAAACCATTTGAAAAAAATATTCAAAATGATGAACAAATAGAATATGTGATCAGGTTTTATAATTTAAAACTGACTTCTCCCTTTTCCATGGTTGTATTCCTTTCTTATTCTATGTATTTTCCTAAATATATTATCCTCAGAACAAAGACATCATATAAAAAAGTGTTGTTATTTTTATTTTAAGAAATATTCATGCTCTTTGTTTAAATATGTATAAAAACTAGAATATTGAAAAATGATAATAAATATCATGTATCCATCCCTAAGAGATAGCTTATGAGCCCTCTGAGACCATTTTAGGCACATACATATATGCATACATACACACCTTTTTTATAACACATAGTTTTAATCATATTATATACATATATTTATATACACACACAGTTTTGTGCATGTTTTTCTTTTAATACCATTCTAAAAATGGAAAGTGGAGCATCCAGAAGGTGAAAAATATAATTATAAATAAAATTAACAGAGATGATTTTGAGAAATGTGGGCATTTAAAGGACAAATTTTTAGATAATCTGTATTTATGTCTGACAATTAGAATTTCACTGAAACATTAATATTGCCTTTTATTGAATGTGAATAGCTTTATTAATGAAGAGGAATTGACATTACAGATATTACAAATGCAAAGGAGATTTACTTGGGAGCAAATGGAAGGGCACTAAGTGTAGGTTACACATAGTTTTGTGAGGACACAGCCACTGGAACATAGTAGATATTCTATGAATATTTTTAAATGAATGGATAGATAATGTATGTCTATATAATGCATATTATAAGTCACAGTTTCCAGATTGATTTTACTGAAAGACCTAGTAAGATTCCTTTAACGCTTTTTTTTCAAAAGAGTTGATAATACTAATACTTTTATTTCCCAGGTAGGACATTTTGTAGTTAAGTAAGGACACTCTGAAAGAAATATTCTAGTGCCATAAATACTGTAAAAATGGTTATTTCCCCCCACAAAGATGTTTCAATCACTCTATCTAGTGACAAAGTTAAAAATGTCTCTCTCCACACGGCCAATCAGGATAGTAATTTGGATGCTTTGACAAGTGTGTCATTCTGTTATCTTCATTCTACAGCTAACAAAACTGAAGCAAAAGGAGGTAAAGTGGCTTATCCTGGATAACAAAGCCAGTTAATGTCAGAGTTTAGTTTTAAATCTTGTGTAAGTCTTGGATATGTTTTCTGTAGCCATAGATTCTTTTTCACATGTGTAAAGTGATTTTGCCTCAGTAGCATGTAAGCATGTAGAGTAAAAACTGAGTTACTTAACATTATGCAGGAAATCATAGTAAATAACAATTCAGGACATGGATTTTCCTAGAAAATTGAACTTTTTTAGTATGACACACTGAAGGCCTTCTTTGAAACCCACGTGGACTTTCAAAGGCACATATGGGACAGATGAGATAATTCGTAAAGGACGTAATAGAGGACAGGATCTTCAGTGAAGGTGCCAGGATGAAGGCTGAATGGCAGGCGGATCTCTCTTCTACTCGAGCAGCAGGGAAGGTCTCCCTCCTGGGGCTGAGGGAGGTCATCTGGGAGTGGCAGAGAAGGGGATTGTTCCTGACCAATGACCTCTACTTTCCCAGTAAAGCAGGAAGCAGGAGGTCTTTTGGGGTCTGACTTTGCTAGATTGATAATTTTTAGGATAAAATGACTATAACATTACCACCTTACGACTTTGGTCTCTGTGAGTTAATCTGCTCTGCAGATATGTGGAAGAAAGCTGAGACTAGAGAAGTTAGTCATGATTACAAACTGAGTCACGGTTGTTTGACATACTTAGATTCTTAGAGACATTGTTTTCATTCCATAACTTTCTCATATATGAGAAAGTATTAGCCTCCTGTTTAATTTCTATCTCTGTTAACAAGGGTCAGCTAGGATGCATGTGGCTTATTTGTAAGTAGTATTGGTAAGGAATAAGAAGCTGAGGCACAGTGGGGATGTTTTTAAAAGTAATTGCTAATGTTTGGGAGAAGACATAAAAACGTATAGTTTATATGTTTACGCTTTACAATGGCCATTACTCGTTATGTAGGACTTTAAGAGACAAGGTTTTCCCTTTACCAGCAGCAAGGGGAGTGCCTCGGCTGGGATAAGTCAGGGCTTTGCCCAGGTGACCATCAGCTTTCCTGAGAAATGCTTCTCAGTTTCCTCATGGATCACTGTTCCTGGGGTGAGGTGAGCCTGCGGTATAGCTACAGCCCGTCTTCCTGGATGGGATGGGAGGATCTGGGGAAGCCTGCGTGTATCCATGTGTTTTTTTAAAGTTTTGATTGAACAAAAATATTTCCCCACAAATCAGCTTGATGGCCTGTCATAGTCTGTGTCATATGCATTATTTACAAATATATTAATAATATTAGTATTTTTCATTCCCTCCGTAGTGAGTTTCCAGGTAACACAAAACTGTTGGAGTTTCAAAATGTTCATATAACTTATCAAATGGCTTTTTAAAGTAGAAAAGTTGCCAATTACATATTTTTCAACTGAAGATTTCATTAGTATTTAAAAATAGGAAAATGAAAGCATTTGCTTAAAAATCAGTGAAAATATATAAAATAATATGGAGAAATCCAGAACAGTGTGAAATAATGAAGGCTGTAACATAAATGACATTTTCTCTGAGATTCCACATAATAAACTTGTTAGTAAAGATGATGGCATAATATTCACAATAAAGAAGAGAGATTTTTAGTCATCAAGTCACCAAATAAAACCTTTGTAATAAGGAGCAGCAATCTAAAGAGTATATTTAAAAGGATATATTTAGATGCTTGTGTATAGATATATAGATTTTCATTATGGTGATTATGCCCGAGAGTCAAAACTTCATTTTCTTATAAGGTAACTGGGCAATAATTACAAATTTTGCTGCCCTTTAAAGCTTCCTTCAAGATCTGATTCCACGTTACCTGAATTGATACTCTCATAACAGGAGAAAAATTTGGTAAAGGCTTGTGCCGTGGCACTTTTGAGGGGGTCAGAAGTACTGTGTTGAAAAAGATGCTATTATTAAACAGCACCGTCACTCAGTGCCTCTTACAGGCAGGATTAACACCAGAACAGCTGGTGAAGATGCTGATTCCGGCAGAGGTCATCTTGGCTCCCCGTGTGGCGCAGCAAAGTGCCCTGGGGCGATGGTGATTGGGCCAGACCCAGGGAAGCTTGTGACACTCAGAAAGGACGGGGGCCTCCGATTCCAGCGTATTCGTTCAACTACCAAGCAGCGATGACTACAGGATGGCGTATTATAGCAGCTGGTCCAGTCAGAATATATGAGATTCAGTGTGACAGTCACACTTTACTATTAATTTTAAAGACCTTCAAAATTCTCCCGAACTAGAGTCTAATTCAAGATGTTCACATTGGGCAAAAGGAATTCTTCGGTTTTCTGTTGTCCCATCTAGTGTGCTGGCAGCATAGGCAGTTTTCCCTATTATGAGCAGTAGCACACTCATTATACTCATAAAGTGGAGTGGTGCCTTTCTGTTCTGTCTTGGACATCTGTCACTTCTGGTGACCACCAAGATTCCCGAAGCGTGAGCTCCCACTTTTCATAAGAACCACTTTTCCTTGGTTCTTAGGCCTCAGACTGCGCCCACCCTTCTCTACCTCTTTCCTTTTGGCTGATCACTTAGCTTATATTTTACTGAATTTAAGAAGATGGCGCCAAGCACTCTTTCTTTCCACCCATTTTGTGAGAAAAAAAGATCCTTTCTCCTACTCTAGATGCCAAGGCCTCCATACCTGCTCCGGACCCCCCCTCTTTGCTTATCGGTTAGTTAGTTCCCCCTCTCCTGAATCTTTCTCTCTTTTCATTGTGCACATCGTCTTATAATAGCATGCCCCCTTTAAAGACCTTCCCTGGCCCCCACTCACTTCTCCACCTCTTGTGCGTTTCTTGCTCCCATTCTCTCTTACTCCCCCATACCCTCATCGACGTCTCTAGTAACTTCGGGTGTTGCCGAGCCCCATTAGATGCTTCTTTCCCCTTATCTTGCTTAACCGCTCACTGGCATTTGGCACTGTTGATCATCTCCTCCTTGTCGAAACCCTTCATTTCTTGGCTTTTGAGATCTGGTTTTCCTCCTATTTGTATGATCCTGCTTAGCTGTCTTCTCTGGCTTGAATCTGAACAACTTTTAAATGTCGAGGTTCCTCATAGCTCGGCACTGGGTCCTCTTTGTCTTCTCTTTGCACTGTATTCCCATGGCTTGAAAAACCATCTGTATGCTAATAACTCCCGGATTTATATCTCCAGCTTGGCTCTCCTCTGTGTGCTCCTGTCTCATTTATCCAAATAACTTACTTGACAACTCCATGTGGTTGTTTCTGAAACATCTGAAACTTAATGTGTTCAAAACTAAACTCTTGCTTTTTTCCATGGAACCTGATTTCTCCATGAATCTTCTTCATCTGAGTAAATGACACCTCATTCTACATAATCACTGACGTAAAAAACTTCATTGATTTTTTATTCTGTCCCCTCCCATACCCCCACATCCAGTCCATCCGCAAAATGGTCAATTTACCTTCAGAGTACAGCTTCTATTGCCTGTGTTACTGTGATAACCTACTGGTGCCTTGCTTTCTCTCTTGGCCCCACTAATACAGTGCTCAAGGTAATCTTATTAAAGCATAAATTGGTCCCTTCACTTCCCTGCTAAAAACGCTTTATTACCCCTACCTTGCACTTAGCACTCTAAATCATACCTTTGGCCTGCATAGCCATGCATGGCCTGGCCTGTGTCTGTTCTCCAACTCTTGCCGATGGCTATTGCTGCCTAGTCACCTGATTTTTAGTTTGTGCAACCCAAGACAGGCTCGGGTACTTCGTTCAGGCTATTCTTTTTGTTTGGAGTGTGCTTTCCTTCTCTTTTCCCATGGCTACGTTCCTTTTACTCAAGTTTCTATCTAATTCTCATCTCCAATTTACTTCTCTAAACATTCTTTCTAGATAGGATAGATACTCTGTTATTCTTAACTATAGCATCATTTTTATTTCCTTCAGAGCATTTCATATTTTATAATTAACACTTTGTGTATTTCATTCTGCGTTATCTGTATCTTCCTCTAGACCCTGAGTTCCATTACCACATACTCACTGCTGGGCACCATAGTAAGCATTAATAATTGTTAAATGAATGAACAACAATCTGTCAATCTCTGCAACAAATGAAATTTCCAAGAATTTTAGAAAATAGCAAGAGAAGAAATGGTCCATTTCTTCACATAGCTCACAAATACATGTTGCAATGCCTAGCCAAAACTTTCCACATGAACTTCCTCTTCACTCAACAAAAACTGGATCATCTTCTGGGTAGTTCTTACATAACATAGGTTTCTTTACTTTATAAAAACTGGACCATACGCTTATGAATTGTGTACATTCCTACATATGGTTGTACTTCAGTTAAAAGTTTGCAATGAGACTTTATTTTTATAATCAGGAAGACCTATAATGATTTTGTAAGAACAACAGAAATCTCCAAATAGGTGTATATTCAGGAAAAAAAAGCATTATTCTCATTTTTCTTTTGTACATAATATTCTTTTTTGCTCTTATTCTGTAAGTTTTTAATGCTCTAAAAAACTTGCTTAAATTCCATTTAGCATCTTATTTTCTTATAGACTGGAAATTGGATTTAGTGTTGAGACATTGGTCTGATTTTAGTAATATTTGTACTTGGGAGAATTAGTATGTAGTTTTGTAATTTGTGTGCCCATGTGCATATTCTCTATCAAATCTGCTATCCGGTTGTTTCACCTGGAGACCTAACTCTTAACAGAATCTCATCTCTATGTGTGTCCCACAGACTACATTGAAGAGGGAACATTTACTAATGCCTGTTACAAGCATCAGATCACAAGATCATTAAAGGAGATGGTAAGGAGAATCTTGAAATTGCTTACATAAGAGAATTTGCCATCAGGCTTGGTCCCATATAATATCCTCTCAGTTTTATCCTAGATATTTGCCAAGTGGGTACAAGTGAGGTATGAGCAGAGACCAGCCAACCTGAGGCCTCCCTGGCAATAGTCTTCTGCCTTCTGTCCAAGGCCTGAAGTCAACTTCATCAGCAATGCCGTTCCACTTGGCTGCTTGACCCGTCACACCATGACATGCAGGAAAGCCTTTCCACTTTCCAGAAAACCTCTGAAACCATATCTTCTTTATGCATCTTTGTAAGAACTTGAATATGGCCTCATGTTGTTGCATATGCACCAGATGCTTGAAGCCTTCTGTTTAAAATCTAATGTATACTTAGATCATAAGATTAAAGGCAGCAGGATGGACACTAGCTGCCAGAGCATCTCAGTAAGAAGGAGAAGTTTTAGATGAAAGAGACAAAGTGATCAAACAGATGAACATAGATGGGATGTGGGTCTGAAAGAAGGGTGCCAGAACCTTCAGGAGACTCCATAGGAAGAAGTTGCAGAGCAGAACACAAAGGGACAATGTATCAGCGAAGATCAATCTCTGAGAGGCTCAGAGTCTAGTGAGAAGGGTAGGTGGAGTGATTTGTTTCTTCCTCTCTCACGTCTCTGACGGTGTGTTCCTGAGCTGCTGGAGAGACTTTCTGCCCACATGAGCCCAGAGGTTGCTGCCAGTGAGCTAGAAGCTTCTTGTGGACAGGGCGCCAGGCTCCCAGCCCCACTGGGGCACTTCCCACCCCAACAGATCTGAGCCAGGACAGTAGGTGCCATATTGCTTCTCTACCCACCTTGCGCCCTTGTCTTTCCCAAGGGCCTTCAACTCCTCAGGTTTCATCTTGCTTATTCCCGCACAGACATTTCCCAACTCCAGCCTGGACTGCAGGAGTCACAGGGGCCCAGTGGGTTCCAGGGGATCTGTGTGAATCCAGAGCCTGGACACCTGTGTTAGGTGTATAAATATTTAGGATTGTTATGTCTTCTTGCTGAATTGTTCCCTTCACCATTTTATAATGACCATCTTTGTCTTTCTTTACTTTTGCTGATTTGAAGTTTATCTGATATTGAGAATGGCTACACCAGCTTTCTTTTGGTTTCCATTTGCACGGAATATTGTTTTCCATTCCTTCACTTTGAATCTGAATGAGTCCTTGTGGGTTAGATATGTTTCCTGGAGACAGCAGACACTCAGCTTGTATTTTTTTAAACCATTCAGACAGCCTATGTCTCTTGAATGTGGTGTTGAAGCCATTCACATTTATTGAAATAATTGATAAGTGGGGTAGATTTTTGTTCATCCTGTTGAATAGAACTTTATTGCTTTGTTTTACCACTTGAGCTGGTATGGTACATGGACTCTGAACTTTAGCTTTTGGGTGGTTTTACACCAGTGGGTGACTGTTGTGATTATCCGTGTATAATGTAGTTTTGAGTACTTCCTGTAGGAAGTACTCAAAGGTCTGGTCTTGACAAATTCCCTCAGTGTTTGCTTGTCTTAGAAAGTCTTTATTTCTCCCTCATATAAGACACTTAGTTTTTCAGGATACAAAAGTCTAGGCTGACCATTATTCTGTTGGAGAAGACTGAGAATGGGTCCCTAGTTGCTTCTGGCTTGTAAGTTCTCGGTTGAGAAGTCCGCAGTTAGTCTGATGGGTTTCCCTTCTAAGTTACCTGATGCTTTTGCCTTATGGCTCATAGGAGTGCCTCTTTCATGTTTACTTTGGCTGGTCTGATGACTATATGTTGTGGTGATTGGCTCTTTGCAACGAATCTCCCAGGGGTCCTTTGAGCTTCTTTTACCTGGATTATCTAGATTTCTAACAAGACCAGGGAAATTTTCCTTATTTCTTTCCTCAAATGAGTTTTCCAACCCTTGGGTGTTTTCTTCTTCACCATCAGGGATGCCCATTAGTCTTATGTTAGGCCTCTTTACACATAATCCCATATTTCCTGTACGCTTTGTTTGTTCCTCTTATTTCTCAGTTCTTTCTCTTTGATTGACTTGTTTAACACAAAGGTGTTGTCTTCAAGCTCTGAGATTCTTTCTTCTGCCTGATCTAGGCTATTCTTAAGGTTTTCCACTGTGTTTTGTATTTCCTTGAATGAATTTTTCATTTCCAGATATTCTGTTTGATTTTTTGTCAATAATTCTATTTCTTTAGTGAATTTTTCATTCATTTCCTGCATTGTTTTTGTGGTTTCTTTGTGTTTGGTTTCTATTTTCTCTTATATTTCATTGAGCTTCCTTACAATCCGTATTCGAAATTCTTCATCTGTCATTTCGATCCAGCAGTGCCACTACTGGGTATTCACCCAAAGGAAAAAAAAAAGACATTTTGTCAAAAAGACACTTGTATTTGAATGTTTATAGCAGCACAATTCACAATTGCAAAGATGTAGAAACAACCCAAGTGTCCATCAATACATGAGTGGATTACTAAAATGTGGTATATGTATACCATGGAGTATTAGCCCTAAAAAACATGGAGAACTAATACCTTTTGTAACAATCTGGATGGAACTGGAGACCATTTTCTAAGTGAAGTATTTCAAGAATGGAAAAACAAGCACTACATGCGCTCACTACTAAGTGGGAATTAATTGATCAACACAGATGTGCACATATGGTAGTAAAATTCAATGAAAATCAGGCAGGTGGGAGGGAGAGGTAGAGATGGGTAAATACACACCTAACGGGTACAATGCACACTATCTGGGTGACAGACACACTTATAACTTTGATTCAAACTATACAAAAGCAACTTATGTCACCAAAATATTGGTACCCCCATAATATTCTGAAATTAAAACAAATTTTTAAAAATCTAACATATAGTTAGATATTAATAAAATGGATTCTAGAACTAACTCTCCTGCAGTGGACCCTGTAACCGATGCATGCTATACTTCTCAGAAACTTTACCAAGAAGAGATAAAGTAGAGGTAGAGCTCAGCCTTGTCTGGGAAGTATTAATATATCTCCTAGGCAGTCTTTAACCAGTGACTTACCAGGGTGGGGATATTTACTCCAGCCGCTGTCCCCACTCCTCACGTTCCATCCCTCATCTAGTCGGGACAACTGTGAGTGTCTCCAGAATTCTCTTGTGGGAATGAGCCAAAGTAACCCTTCACAAGAGTTTGCCTGATGACACACCCTTATTGGCCTTACTTCCCATCCCTGTCCAGCCCTGGACTCCCTGTTCATCTCTCCCTTAGCAGAACACTTGCTGATAAGTCACTTTCACTTAGAGTCTGCTTCTAGGGAGTACAGCCCGAGACAGACTTCATTCTGCCTAGAGGCTGATCTCACTGTGATGATACTTTATAATGCTTTGTTAACTACATGTTATATATTATGATAGTTCTTATTTTATCCTTTATCCTACCTTGATCATCTGAGTACCCTTAAGCTACCTATATATTACTCCTTCCTTATTTCTATTTGTGAAGATGGCATTATTGGGAACCATCAACTGAAATTTACCAGCTCTGTGAAACATCAGGCAAATGGTGAGACAAATTTAGTCTCACTGTTCTCTGTGCTCCTTTATTGTTTTATATTAATCCCTATTGAGGAAATTATCCCATTATGTTACTATTAGTTTCACATCCTTCTACATCCTGGCCAGGCTGTTATCTACTCAAGGGCAGGGCTCTGGTTTTATCCATCTTTATAAAATTGAGTAGAGACTGATAGTTAATAATGAAAGTTAACTAAATAAATACAAAATTATATGAGTACATCAGTTTGTCCAGAGATAACATAGGGAGAGTACTATTTATATAATTTTTATTATATCTGAGAAATGATAACCAATATCAGAAGTATCAAGCTTTTTTCTATTTCTCAAAATTTCATGGAGACCTCTGTTTCAGTCAGTTTGGTCTACAATAACAAATTACCGTGGATTGGATGGCTTATAACAACAGAAATTTATTCCTCATACTCTGGAGGCTGGAAGTCAGGCTAGAAGTCCGATGTCAGCATGTGCAGGTTCTGGAAAGGGCCCTCTTCCGGGTTGCAGGCTGTTGTCTTCTGGTTCTGTCCTCACAGTGGGAAGAGGACCAGCTCTCT
The DNA here is from genome assembly GCA_004363605.1 of Indri indri. NCBI lineage: Eukaryota > Metazoa > Chordata > Mammalia > Primates > Indriidae > Indri > Indri indri. Next base: position 19,606 of record RJWJ010010810.1, on the reverse strand, counting down.
CTCTCAGATCTCTTGTATAGAGTACGAATCCCTCATGAGAGCTCTGTGGCCCTACGGATCCCCAAGTGCAGCCCCTTGACTGAATCCAAGCTTCACAGAACAAACCCCTTTATTAAAAAGATTTGTTGTATAAACTTTGGATCCAGTCAAAAGGCCGCACTCAAGGATCCAGAAGGCCACATGTGGCCCCAAGGCCACAGGTTCTCCACCCAGGAATCACTTCCCAAGGGCCCCATCTACTAAGACCATCACCTTGGGGGTAAGGATTTCAACATAAACATTTTGGGGAAACATAAACATTGAGCCCGTAACAACTTCATACGGGATGATCTGATGGGAAATCTCTTTATCTCAAAGAACAGAGAATTACTTCTTGTGGAGTAATCCCAATTACTTTTCTTAGTTAGCAAGAAGATGAGAAGAGTGATAGGACCAGTGAAATCACCTAAGAGCTATTTACCTAATGCCATTTTTAAAATGTCATGTTATTTAACCTGAGATGATTGCCACATGAAATAACCTATGAAATAGCTCCTGGTCTTTTTGAAATTTTGAGTCATTATTATTAGCCTTGTTCATCGAGAAATTTGCACCTGAGCTCATTACAGCTAAAGCTCAAATAGCTTTCAAATTAAAATGTCTTTTAGCTTAAAAAGGAATACCAGCTATTTTCCTAAAGGAAATGGACCATTGTATTAATCTCTCTATGGATTATATTAGAATCCACTTAACTAGTATTTACAAAAAAAAAGAAGCATTATTTGAATGTCAGTTTTTTTCTGGAGATATAATTACCATTAATAAGGGAATTCCTATTCTTGAGTGCAGATTTAAGAGTAATCAATGTGTTTGCTGTTGAGGTATGATGTCTGCTCAGGGAACACAGCAGAGACCTAAATATGCATTCACATTTTTCTGAATGCTAATAAACCATCAATCAGATAGTTAGTAGGGGCGGCCTTCCAGTCATGGGAAGGAGGCTGACAACATTTCAACTTCGTGTCCTAATGAGGAATGGTAGGAGACCACTGCGTGTGAAGTTCAAGGCTAGCTCTGATCTGGTCTTGGCCCTATTAATAACTAACTGTGACTTTGGAAGGCCCTTAATTTCTCTGGTCTTCATTTATCTCCTCTATTAAGTGGGACAAATAATTCCTGCCGACTTCAATCAAAGAGTTTTTGTAAATATCCAATTAGGTAAAAAGTTCTGAAAGTCCTTAGAAATAAATAGTATTAATATAAATAACTATATGGATGTAAAATATTGTTATTTTTGTCTTTGATAAAATTTGGCTGTAGCATGAGAAAAGTCTTACTGCAGTGCCGTCAGTAAATGCTGCCAGTGTCACTAATTTTGTTATGTGACATACAGATTACAAATAGAGAAGATTGATCATGGTTTTGTTTTGTTCTTTTGGTTTGTTCTAGTTCTTTGAAGAAGATGGGAAAAAATTCTGTAATGATGTGTGCCAGAAACATAATAGGGAAGACCTATTAAACCAAAAAGTTCCTGATTGAACTCCAGCATCTGGGAAATTCAGCATATGCTACCAGTCGAATGTTTTGATTGGCATGTGTTTGGCATTTGTCATATTGAGACACCCAAAGCACTGAGCAATAATAGAATAGCAAGCCCCTTGATAGAAACAAATGGAAAATGTTTATCATTAATCCAATGAAATAAAACTTTGATAAAACCTATGAATAATGCAAACAGAGGCATGTGAGAGAAAAGCCAGGATCAAGAGAAAAGTGATGTTTTCCTAATCAGTGCCTTTTTTTTTTTAATCTGACACTTACATTCACTATATTTCAATTAGGCACATATTTTGCCTGTGTTAGATGAAAGAGGACATCAAATTAATGTAAGAAATGGTGTGTTTTAAATGGCTAAATTTTCCTTGGCCTAATTACAGGATCAAAACTGCATATGCTTTTACATGGTAATTGCTTTTGGCTTAGATATTACTTTTTAAACTATTTTTTTAAAAATTGAGATAACTAAGAAACTGCTGCTACTTGTGTGTTGTAGAAGATAACTTACACTGATGAATGGGCAATATAGTCACTCTTAAATTCTATTTAAACTTCAAACCTCTAGTAACAACCCTGAACCAACTCATCTGTTACATACCCTAAATTCTTCAGTCTTCAAGCACCATATTCATTTGCTAATTGCCCACATCTGTCGTTCTGTTCGCACATTACTAATTCTGAGGAGAAAATTTTACACTTTTCTCTATTATTAATAATATTTCCTCTGGTAGGTTATACTTATCAAACATGTTTAAGAAGTTGAAGAAAACAAAGTGATATAATCTGTGATTAATTCAAAGTTAATTATTTCACTGTCATCTGACATTAATTCCCTTCAAGTGATAGATGTTATAATTTTTTCAGATTTTCTGTATTAGCATAACATGAGCATAATTATCACTGGGAATGTTTTCCTCATGTATAAGAAGGGCGATGTGATCCCTATATCAAGCACACTTAAAATCTAAATAACCAAACACCCGATGGGAAATGGGCGAAGGATGTTTAGCCAGGGTTGCTCTGATAAGCAATTTGCTTGTGCCACTGAAAATCCCAGTCTTTTTTGTTCGCCTTTTCAGGGAAATGGAGCAAACTCTGATGCTAGCAGTCCATAGAAATCAAGACCAATATCTCTTCTTGACAACTTGAGGCTGGCACTGGCACACCAGGACAATTCAGGTTTTAAAATGAATTTGAGCTAGTATAGGAGAAAACATTTTGTGAATACACTAAAAGTGAGAAGACAACAAAGAAAAATATAATCTCTAATTATCAGATAAGGGAAAAGTACTGAGATGGCTGCAATTTTAACACCTATAACTTTGCTTCTGTTGTCACTGAAAGTGTGTGATTTCAAACAAAGCTTTTATAGTCTACTGTACTGTATAATTAAGATAACTTTTATTGTCAATTACATAACATAAATATCTATCCTCTCCCAGCTGTCCCTTAGAATTGCTATTTAATTCTATGCTATTAGCATTTCTAAGTTCCTAAATGACATGATTTTGCATCACAGTTTTGTTTGTGTGGGAGTTCTGTACATGATTATACTCAGCGCAGTGCCATTACCTGGCATCTCTGTTTATCCTCAGAGTTGTATTCTTTTATGAGTGTCTGTACTTATGTGGTCATGTACCAATCATGTACATATTTCATATGCACCTGTGTATTTATGAATACAACAGTTTTTCCTTGGTCAATCTCTCGTCAACATTTTTGTCCGTGATTCTTATAAAAACAGAGAAGACATCCACAGTCACAGAAGGTACAGCTCCAGAAAGGGGAACTAGTACAAGAGATAACAGAATCAAAAATGAATGATTGTGACAAGCTGCAATGATGCAGTGAAACTGAAATTGGACTTACCGGGGACGAAATTAAAGGTTTTTTTAATAATAACTTCTAAAAACATGTCATGTAAAAAACGTGATAGGACGGAGGATGCTCTGTTGGCCTGGACAGGAGTTAAGATAATGGGAGTACTACGACTCATTGACCACAAGCTCAGTGTCGGCCAGTGCTATAAGGTGTAAAACACGGTCTTAGGCTGGGTTAGTTGAAGTATGACGGGATCCAAAAAATTGCAAATATTACAAGATTCTTTCTTCCTCTACCTAATAATGAGGGCTGGTTCTGAGGAAGGTCTTTTAGTTTTGCTGAGCTGGCTGGCTGACTGGGTAGGGAAGAAACTTAGAGGACCAGACTTTAGAAAAATGTAGGAGAACACAGGCTATCTGGGTTTGGGATTGGGCTGGGGAATGGCGATTCCTGAAAAGATTAGGTGGAGGCAGAGGTAGGGCCTCAGAGGGAAAAGGGGAAGGAAAGAAGGGGAGGGGGAGAAATGTATGCATATGGCGGTCAGCTAGACACACGTTTAGTAGACTATAGGAGGAGCTATGAATATTCAAAGGGGGAGGTTACGTGCATGTGCGGTGAGCAAACATACCTGTTGCATCAATCCCGTGTTCACTTTGAGGCGGAAACTTATTAAAATGCAGTAAAATTAGGTTCTGGAGTCAAAAGGTGAAGCACAGGGCACAAAGGCACTTGGTGTTCAGTCTTTATAAACCGACCAGAGCCCGTCCATGGCCGGTGGTCACTTAGCAGGCAGGAGTGTCTGGTAAGGCTGGTCAGCTGTCCTGTGGACACTGTGATAAGGGAGGGGAGTCTGGCCGCAGGGTTGGGGGAGTCCATTGAAGTCAGCAGATGGGTGCTGCGGTCTCTGTTTTTTAGGCACTGTTTTCTGTTTGACTCTTAGAAAAGAAAGTCTGGTACCAGTTAGCTAAGGGTGGGGGCAGTACTGAGACATGGCTGACCTCTTGCCAGTCAGAGCCCAAGAATTTAGTTTCAAAGTTTGGTGGAGTCCCTTTCGCTACTAGGAGTTCATTTCACTCTGCCTGAGGGCTTAAGATTTTATTTTTTATTCCCAGGGGATAGCAGGGAAGAGAGTCCTCCATACGCAGAGTTGTGAGATTTGTTCAAGGATTTCTGAAGACTTTTGATTCTAATCCTACACTTCCCATTTATTTTGGATTGTAATTTGTAGCTATTGTGACATTAAAATGGTGAAAGGTTTAGACACATAGATATCAACAACTTTAGAGATTGCTCTCTATGTAGTGTGCATGATATGTGACAGACATCTGGACAGATATGTCCAGAATTTCTAGAGTCTTTACTTCCATTTTTAATTTTATAGATTTTATTGCTATTTTTTGCTTATATGATTTGTTATTAAGTCACTGGCTAACTGACTTTGGTCATTTTGAATTTTTTATGTGATGTCTATACAAATAATACATAGAGATAGATAAGTATGTTTATTTTTTATTTCTTTAATTAGTTAAGTATCAGTTAATAATCTGTTATAATATTAGTTTGGACAAACTGACTTGACTTAAATTGTTTCAGCTTTGGGCACCTTTTCCAGGGTTATATCTTATCTACCTATATTATTGGGGTTATAATGAACATTAATAGTGTTCTAGAGTTTATTTAAATTTCCCACAGATTTTTTTAGGAAACAACTCTTTAGCCAGGTGGGAAATTATGACAGTAGTATTTCTGATATTTCAGTGTTAATTTACATCTTTTGCATGTATCTTAATAATCTTTCACTGTTTAGTTTGAGAGCTAACTAATTACCATTACATTTTGCATACCTGTAAAATTCAATGTTAGCAGCCCAGTATTTTCTCTACTGAAATGTTGACAGAGATTTTCTTCTGTTACTGGAGGACTATCAAAATCTAGTTCACAAGCAATTAAGCTGTGAGTCAAGCAGTCTGCATTTTTTTTTTCAGTAAGTCTGCTGTTTAATGTGTTTCCGTGAGGCTCCTGGAATCTAAATATAAAACAAAGGGATATGTACCTTGGTGTTAGGGAGTCTGTGCTAAAGATCCTCCAAGTGATGCTGCTGATCCTTTAATATGTTTTCCTTTAGACAAAGAAGCTGTAGATGCAGTAGAGAGGAGAGAAATGGCATGGAGAATTTAAAACTGAAATCAGTCTTGTTAAAGAAAAAAATAAAAGGTTAATTGATGAATCAGGGACATAAACAATTATGAATTATTTTTGGCCAATTTTCCGAATACCAATTTGCCTATGTGTCTAATTTTCTAAGTGAGATGAAAATTATAAAATCATAATTTTCCTCTGAAAAGTGTTTTTCTCCAGAAATAAAGGTACAAATATTATTTTAAAATGTCCTATATATATCCATTCTTGTTAATAAAAAAATCCTTACATGTAGAAAGACTCAATATAAATACATATTGCAGCTCTGGCCAAAGCCACACTCTCAAGTGATTGGTCATTGTGTTAATATTTCCCTAGGTTTCTATTTTACTGATGCTCCTGTTGAGAATTAAGCCGATTTGTCTTCCTGTGTTCTCCCCAGCCCCATGGTAATTGACCTGGCAGGCCGCCACGCAGTGACCCAGACGGTAATCACTTGGAGAGGAGGATGTCCTGTCTCTCTAATTTGACTGACAGGACAAACTCTGTTTTAAAATTGCCATCATATGATTTTTATCAGTAAATAACATCCATGTTACCAGGCATGTGTACACTGAAATAGACAGATCTTTTTAATGTACCTTCTTCCCAGTGGAGGAAAGTGACTAAAAACAACCAGCTTCATCTGGTTGTAAATGTCCTTCATGCTGAGGACAATGCATTTTGAAATCTTTTTTCACCTCTTTACAGGAGAGCCGTGTACATACTCTATAGGCCGGTTGATCTCGAGTTAAATAGGCTGGCTTCCCACATGTCATTTCCTCCTAGAGCGTGTCTAGATTTCATATTTTCGGTTCTGAGAAAATACAAAAACATGGACTCAGTCTGGACAAGACTTACTACTGGATGTATTTGTATGCTGCATAGCACACCAAACTTTATGCCACTGTTTTTCATTAAGACATGTAATTTTAGTTTGATGTTTAATGATAGTTTTTAAGTTGTATTGGCTTTAAGTATTTAGATATTTCTAACTTTTACTTTTGAAATTATATTTTGTTCTTACTCGGTGAACTCTTGTGGAAGATATGTGTTCAGCTGTGAAGATGACTGTATAGCGGTATGTAAAGAATACCGTGCTGGCTGTCCATTGGGTGTTTCAGGGTAACATAGTTTACGAAGAGAATCCACAAATGTAGACATAACCAAGAGAGAAAGGCAAGCCCTGGAATAAATCACACAGTGATCCTTGATGAGTCTTTTTTTTAACCAATTATATAAGTATTCTCTATAGTAAAACATCCCACATAGACATAAGTAGCAAGGGCCGTAGGAAAGTACGGCTCACATGGGGATGCACACTTCTGGTGGAGAGAACAGGAGATGGGAAAGCTAAAGCTGCACAGGAGGCTGACATAGAAATAGGGCTGCGAAAGATGGGAGAAGTCACCTATTTCGAATATTCTGTCTGATTCTGTTTGCCTGGAATATAGCATTCCAGAAAGGGGGAACATGGAGATAAAGTTACAAAGATAAGGAGATTCCCTGCTGGTAGGGGGCCTCTGAGGAGCCAAGGAGTGTGAACTTGAGCAGGTGGCCCTGGGAGAGACGCGATCACGCCTGCACTGTGGGGAGGTCACCCAGGCTGCAGTGTGGGCGGTTGTGGGATTAAAGTTGGGAGACAGTTTGAGACCATCGCACTAAGTGAGAGGGAATGTCAGGAGGAAACAGATATGAAATATCACATAGGTAAGTCACAAACCCTAGGCAACTCATTTGATCTGAGAACAGACAGGGAAACATGTTTGTAGGAAACTTTGGGGTCTACTGAGTAAGGTGCTAGTGAGATGTCAGATTATATTCTGTAGCCATTTTAGGAAATATGGGATTGGATATAGGCTGGAAGGGGAAATAGAGAAAGAAATTTCCATTTATTGATTAGCTACTGTGTGTCAGATACTTTGCTAATTAATGGTTTTGAAAGCTCCCCAGGTGAATCTAATGTGCAGCCAGGGCTGGAAACTGCTGCAAGCAAATCCTTCTATATTATTAGTTCAGGCAAATGGCATTTGAAGCTGGGCCCCTAAAACTTCTCTGGGAGATTTATGAGAATCTTTTCAAAGTAAATTTTTAGAAGTTATAAAATATCCAATAGAAAACACTTGGAAAAACAACATGCAATTCTCATTGGTCAACCACCATCTATTTCTTAATACATACATATTATATATGTATGTATACATGTATAGACATATATGTGTATTACATAGAATTTGAAGAAAAAAAAATCACATCTTTGCAGACTGTTACAGTTTAGCTTTTTCTGCAGCCTCTTTGGGTTGCTGAAATTGAACGTAGGCTTCAGAGAATTGTGTTTATGCATATTTCTTGCAGTTTGTTGAAAGTAAAACTCATGACATATGAATGTCATGGACCAAGCAGAGCTTGAAGGTGGTACTGAGTTTTTCTGCTTAGGTCATAGAGAGCTTCACCATTAGCGTAACTCACTGATAACAGGGCCTAGCCATAAAGAAGTTTGCGGACATCGCATCATCGATGAACTGAGATGAATAAGCAGGTAGATGTGTGCTGAGTAGCATAGTGCAAGCCCTAGAAACAAGCAGGGAAGGAGAGCCACTTGAAGCAAAAAACTTCACTTTTTATACTGAGTCCCATCTATTGTCTTTATTCTTTTTTTTAAAAAAAAATCATGTGACCTTAATACATAACTCAGAGCTAGAATGACACTAGGCACCCAAGGGAACTGGAAAGATTGTGGGATAGAAAATTACATTGGTCTGTCTGTGCAGAATACTTTCACAGTCACAATGAGAGGGGACTCTTTTCTTTTGGACATTGAGTATAGAAAGTAATGCTTTCTACTTGTCCTTTTTATGCATCTCATTACACAGATTTTCAACATATTAATAGCAAAGATATTGCTGAATGATGTATAGGACACATATTTTACGGTAGCTGATTATAGTCTTTTAGTAAAGTGTCATGACTAGAAATAAGCCGAGACGATTTTATCATTGTACGGGAGAACCATGGCTCTTTGGTTTGACCCTAAGTTGTAAGCAGAAGCTGTGGACACTGTCCATCCACCGTCTTCATGGAATAGTCAGATGTTGTACTCGTCATTGATATGTCTTGCTATAGTCCTGATGTGTAAATAAGATACTTAACTGTTGTGGGGGAGAGAAGTTTAGGGAATGCTTTTCAATACATCAGACCAGCACATGCCAGCCCCAGGCCAGATTTGAACTTTGATTCTAGAGTGCTAGAGAAATATTATTTCTGAATATAGATTATTGTGTGTGACAAGTACTAGAGAGTTATTTGATTAATGAATGTGTGTATATATATATATGTAGCTATACACAGACACACACACACACACCATCTATATAGGAAACGAGTACTCTGAGAGAAAAATTATCTTGCACAAGGTCATTATCTGTGTGTTTTCATATGTATATGTGCATATACAGGGATATATATAATGGAGAACGACATTGATCAAAAATAGTCAGTGTAGTTTAGGAACCAGGTACTTTAAAAGTTATCTGAAACACAAAGCAGCGAGAACTGTCTGTCAAGGCAGGCACCAGGGCAGATGCGGGGACTGAATTCTGCAGCAATGTCCCAGCCCACTGGGATTTGCAGTCCAGCCAATCCCCTTGAGGTGCAACAGGGCAGAGCAAGTGATAATTTAGGTTCCGTGAACACAGCCAACACTGACTGGCGGTGGTGCGAAGGGACCTGTGTTAGGTATGCTGTGGAGACCCTGGCCTTCCCTTTAGCCAGCACCTGTTTATGAGGTTTTTGCTCATACCCTCAAGGAATAGAACTGGGAGACGGAGATTTGTAATTGAACAAGCAGTGTTCTTGGGTAAGGATGCTTCCCCACCAATTCCCTGGAAGATGGCTTGGAGAAGGCTGTGGGTAAGTTAAGACAGCAGGTCAAGGCAGACTTAGAAACTGGCCTTCACTGGTAACTGGCAGGAACGTTCCTGCTTTCACATGGGAAGCTGGGAAAGTGCACGTGCAGGACGCTTACTCGTGCAGTTTGCGTAATGCCTCTCTACATGGCCTCCGCAGGGAGCCTCAGACGGCATAAGGAGCAGGTCTGGTAGAAATGTGGTTAGCAGCTAACCAGAAAATCATCTGGGAAAGAGCCAATCAAGTACAGTGTCCGTCGCTAGACATAATGCACATTTTGTAAACTTGTATGTTTTGTTTTTGTTTTCTTCCTCAGAAATTAAAATATTTATTTATACTACAACATCTATATATCACAATTTATTGAATAATTTGTCCCACTGAGTTGAAATGTCACTTTTATGGTATACCAAATTCCTATGTGCATCTGCATTACTCTTTAGAATTGTCCTGGCTTTTTTGTCTGTCTTTTATATTTGTCATTTATTAGGGATCCTTTTTATCATCTTTTTTAAAATTTCAAAATATTCTGGGAGCACAGATGTTTTTGGTTACGTATATCCATTTTGTTATGCTTGATTCAGGGTTATAAGTGTGCCCATCACCCAGATAGTGTCACTGTACCCGTTGGGTAGGTTTTCACTCAACCACTCCTCTGCGCTCCTCCCTGCTTGACTTCTGCTGAGTTTCACTTGCCTCTGTGCACACGTGTACTCATCAGTTAGTTCCAGTTTAATAACGAGTACGTGTTTATTTTTCCATTCTTGAGATACTTCACTTAGGATAATGGTCTCCAGTTCCATCCAAATTGTTCCAAAAGGCCTTAATTCATCCTTCTTCATGGCTATGTACTATTCCATAGTATACATATACCACATTTTGTTAATCCACTCCTGAATTGATGGGCATTTGGGTTGATTCCACATATTTGCAATTGTTAATTGTGCTGTAATAAATGTTCGAGTGCAGGTGTCTTTTTGATAAAATGATTTCTTTCGCTTTGTATAAATACCCAATGGGATTTCTGGACCCAATGGAAGGTCTACTTTTAGTTCTTTGAGGAATCTCCATACTATTTTCCAAAGAGGTTGCCTAATTTGCAGTCCCATCATAGTGTATAAGCATTCCTTTTCTCTGCATCCATGCCAACATCTGTTCTTCTTGGACTTTTCAATAAAAGCCATTATAACTGGAGTAAGGTGATATCTCATTGTGGTTTTAATTTGCATTTCCCAGATGTTTAGTGACATTGACCATTTTTTTCACACAGTTATTGTCCATTTGTCTATCTTTTTTTGAAAGCCTCTGTTCATGTTTTTGCCTACTTCTTAATGGGGTTATTTGTTCTTGTCTTGCTGATTTGCTTGAGTTCTTTGTAAATTTTGGTTATTAGTCCTTTATCACATGTATAGCTTGCAAATATTTTCTCCTATTCTGTAAATTGTCTATTTGCTCTGTTAGTTATTTCCCGAGCTGTGCAGAAGCTTTTTAATGTAATCAAATCCAATTTATTTATTTATTTTTCTTGTTGCTGTTATTGCCATTGGTTTTTTTTCATAAATTCTTTGCCTAGACCAATATCTAGAAGAGCCTTTCCAACATTTTCTTCTAGAGATCTTGTGGTTTCATGCCTTACATTTAAGTATTTTATCCATCTTGAATTAATTTTTGTGAGTGATGAGAGATACGGATCCTGTTTCATTCTTCTGCATGCGGCTATCCAGTTTTCCCAGCACTATTTATTGAATAGGGTTTCTTTTCCCTAGTGTATATTTCTGTCTGCTTTGTCAAAGATCAGTTGGCTGTATGTGGATACTTTTACATCTGGGGTCTCTGTTCTGTTGTATTGGTCTGTGTCTCTGTTTTTGTGCCGATACCATACTGTTTTGGTTACTATATCCTTGCAGTATAGTTTGAAGTCTGGTAATGTGATGCCTCCCAATTTGTTCTTTTTGCTTAAGATTGCTTTGGTTATTTGGGCTCTTTTCTGGTTCCAAATAAAGTGTAGAATCATTTTTTATAGGTCTGTGAAATATGACATTGGTATTTTGATGGGAATTGCATTGAATCTGTAAATCACTTTGGTTAGTATAGTATGGACATTTTAACAATATTAATTCTACTGATCCCTGAACAGGATATATTTTTCCATTTGTTTGTGTTGTCTGCTATTACTTTTCTCAGTGTTTTGTAGTCTACTTTGAAGAGATCATTCACCTCCTTGGTTAAGTGTATTCCTAGGTAGTTTATTTTCTTTGTAGCTATTGTGAATGGTATTGAGTCTTTGATTTGACTCTCAGCTTGGCTGTTATTGGTGTATAGGAATGCTACTGATTTGTGTACATTGATTTTGTAACCTGAGACTTTGCTGAATTTATTTATTAATTCCAGGAGTCTCCCGGTTGAGTCTTTGGGGTTTTCTAGATATAACATTATGCCATGAGCAAAAAGCGATAATTTGATCTCCTCTTTCCTGATTTGGGTATCCTTTATTTCTTTTCTCTTGCCTGATTGCTCTGGGTAGGACTTCCAGCACTATACTGAATAGAAGTGGTAACAGTGGACACACTTGTCTTGTTCCAGTTCTTAGTGGAAATGCTTTAAACTTTTCCCCATTCAGTATGATGTTGGCTGTGGCTGTCATATAGGGCTTTTATAATCTTGAGATATGTTCCTTCTATGGCTAATTTTTGAGGGTTTTTATCATGAAAGGGTGCTGGATTTTATCAAAGGCTTTTTCTGCATCTATCGAGGTGATCATATGGTCTTTGTTTTTGCTTCTGTTTATGTGGTGAATCATATTTATTGATTTATGTATGTTGAACCATCCTTGTATCCCTTGGATGAAGGCCACTTCATCATGGTGGATTATTTTTTTGATGTGCCATTGAATTTGGTTTGCTCATGTTTTATTGAGGACTTTTGCATTTATATTCATAAGAGATATTGGTCTGCAGTTGATTGTGTGTATGTGTGTTCTCTCCCTGCTTTGGCATTAACATGATACTAGCTTCGTAGAATGAGTTGGGGAGGATTCTTTCATTCTCAATGTTATGGAATAATTTCTGCAGTATGGTTACCAGCTCTTCTTTGTAGGTGTGGTAAAATTTGGCTGGGAATCCATCTGGTTCAGGGCTTTTTATTGTTGGAATATTTTTATTACTGCTTCAGTCTCGATCCTTGATATTCATCTATTCAGCAATTCTGTTTCTTCCTGATTCAATCTTGGATGGTTGTGTATTTCCAGGAATTTGTCCATTGCCTGTATATTTTTGAATTTATGTGTGTAGAGATTTTCATAGTATTTACGGATGATATTTTATATTTCTGTGGTATCAGTTGTAATATTTCCTTTTTCATTTCTGATTGAGCTTATTTAGGTACTGTGTCTTCCACTGCAGGTTAGTCTAGCAAGAGGTCTATCAATTTTGTTTATCTTTTCAAAGAACCAACTTTTTGTTTCATTGATCCTTTGTATTTGTTTTTTTCTATTTCATTTAATTCTCTTCTAACCTTAGTTATTTCTTTTCTTCTGCTGGCTTTGGGTTTGGTTCGCTCTTCCTTTTCTAGTTCCTTGAGACAAGTCATTAGATTGCTAATTTGTGATCTGTCTTTCTGATGCAGGCATTTAAGGCTATGAATTTTCCCCTTGTGATTGCTTTTGTTTAATCCTGTAGATTTCTGGTAGCTTGTGTCCCCTCTGTCATTCACTTCAGGAAATCTTTGATCTCCATCTCAATTTCATTATTGACCCAATAATCATTCAGCAGTGTGATGTTTAATTTCCATGTCTTTGCACACAAAACCACAGAATTGAGTATTTCTGTAGGAGTTGATTTCTAGTTTTATTCCACTGTGGTCTGAGAAGATATATGGTATGATTTTTATTTTTTGAATTTGTTGAGACATGTTTTGTGGCCTAAGATATGATTAGTCTTAGAGAATGTTCCATGTGCTGATGAGAAGAATGTGTATTCAGTAGTTTTTCGGTAAAATGTTCTGTAAATGTCTGTTAGGCCTGTTTATTCTAAGGTCCCATTTAAGTCCAGTGTTTATTTATTTTCTGCTTGGATGATCTGTCCAGTTTTGTCAGTTGGGTATTGAAGTCCCTGGCAATTATGATGCTGCTGTTTATCTCTTTGCTTAGATCTAGTAGGGTTTGCTTTGTGAATCTGGGTGCTCCTATGTTAGATGCATAAATATTTGGGATTGTTGGGCCTTCATGTTGAATTGCTCCCTTTACCATTATATGATGACCATCTTTGTCTTTCTTGACTATTGTTGATTTAACATCAATTTTATCTGATATGAGAATGGCTATACCCGCTCTGTTTTGGTTTCCATTTTTGAAGAATATTATTTTCCATTCCTTCATCTTGAGTCTCTATGAATCCTTGTGGGTTAGCTGTGTTTCTTGGAAACACAGAAGATACTTGGATTGTATTTGTTCATCCATTCAGCCAGCCTATATTTCTTGAGTGGGGGCATTCATACTGTTCATGTTGATTGATAGAATTTATATGTGGGATGCTGTTGGGGTTCATCTTGTTGGGTAATACCTTGTTGCTTTGTTTTACCTCTTGCTCTATTGTTTTATATGAGCTCTGAGCTTTTGCTTTTCACTGGTTTTATACTAGTGGGTATGTATTGTGCTGATCCATGTGTAACACAGTTCTGAATATTTCCTGCAGGGCAGGTCTGGTCTTGACAAATTTTCTCAGTGTTTGCTTGTCTAGAAAAGTCTTTATTTCTCCTTCATATAAGAAATTTAGTTTTGCAGGATACAAAATTTTAGGCTGACAGCTGTTCTGTTTAAGGAGAGCGAAGATATGGTCCCCAGTTTCTTCTGACTTGGAAGGTCTCAGTTGAGACGTCTGCAGTTAGCCTGATGGGTTTAAGTTACTTGATGTTTTCACCTCCTGGCTTATAGGAGTTTCTCTTTCCTATTGATATTGTCCAGTCTGATCAGTGTGTGTCCTGGTGAATGCTTCTTTGAAATGAATCTCCCAGGTGTTCGCTGAGCTTCTTGTACTTGGATGTCTAAATCTCTAGCAACACCAGGGAAGCTTTCCTCAATTATTCCCTCAGTTAGGTTTTCTAGCCCTTGTGCATTTTCTTCTTCATCCTCAGGGATGAATGACTATGATTCTTACATTTGGCCGTTTTACATAATCCCATATTTCTTGTAGGATTTGTTCATTCTTCTTAATTCCCTGTTCTTTATTTTTGACTGACTGAGTTCATTCAAAATAGTTGTTTTCAAGCTCTGAGATTTCTTTCTTCTGGCTGGACTAGTCAATTCTTAAAACTTTCCACTGTATTTTGTATTTCCTTAAATGAATTTTTCATTCCCAGTTCTATTTAGTTTTTTAAAATATGCTAATGTTTCATTCATTTCCTGAATTGTTTTTTCTGGTTTCTTTGAATTGGTTTTCCAGTTTCTCTTGGATTTCATTGAGCTTCCTTACAATACATATTTGGAATTCTTTGTCTGTCATTTCAATGTTTTCGTTTTGGTTGGTGTCTATGGCTAGTGAGCTGATATTCCCTTTTGGGGGTGTCATTTTGCTCTGCTTTTTCATACTTCCGGAGTTCTTTCGCTGATTCCTTGGTATCTGGAGCAGCTGTCATTTCTTATTTTTGGATTGTTCTATTATTTAGTTGGGGCTTCTCCCCCGCACCCCCCTTCCTAAGTGTGTGACTGTAACATATGTTGAGTAAGAACCTTTGACTTTGCTTCTGGGTGCTTTGACAGTGATCTAGATTCTAGATCAATGCCTTGGTTAAAGATATCCTTAGTGTGGTGGTTTAATCAGTTGCTAGTTCTAAACTTGTATGTTTAATAAAGTAGACTGAATTTGCTCTAGCTGATTTAATTACTCTCTATTCTAAAATTTAAAAATATCTTCAGTTAGTGTATATTGAATAACTACTCTGTGAAAAAAAGAAAACCAAATAAACTTCAAGGAGTGTGCAATCTAATGAAGAAGATGAAATTTGTAATCAAGTGATTATATTGCAAAGCACCATGCCAAGTCGTAAACGAATTGCTGTAAAAGAGGCACAGCATGTTTTGGATGTTCAAAGAACGAAAAAAGAAAAGTAATTTCTCAGTCAAATCATGAAAGGTTTATTGAAGATGGACTCCTGAGAGATGGAGGCAGAGGTACCAGCTAGAATAACGTTTCAGATATGGATAGACACAAATTACTCTTGAAGAACAAGACTAATCTGGTTTGACTGCTGTTGGGGAAGAGAAGAACAAAAACCTGATATGGTAGGTTGGGGAAGAATCACATAGGGTCTTATTATCAAGTTAAGAAATTGGCCTTTTATTAAATAAGCAACTCTTGTTTTGTTTTGAACACTCTAAATATTCAAAGATTTGGGCAGAGGATATATGACTAACATCAGGCATTTATAACATGGATTTATCTGAGAGCATAATTATATAATTTCTAGTGTCTTGTCTCTGAAAATCTGTTCTTTTAATTGTGGTCAGTTCTGGTTACTTGCCTTAACTCTTTTAGTCAAGATCACTGTTAGTAGGTACTGCTCCTTAATAACAGTACTACGTTCATGCTTGAATTTTATCACATATCATCTCGTATATTAATTAGTTCATTGGTGTCCTACATGTCCCACCATGGGTGTTTTTGAATGTCAGAAACACATTTTATTAGTCTGTATATTCCACTGCCTAACTAGGAAAGAGAAAGAAAACAAAAACCCAACTGTGTTATGCACTGTGTCAAATATTTTATATACATTATCTTAATATTCCTCTTCCATATCCCCTTTTATAAGGTAGGAAATAGGTACTGAGAGAGACAAAGTATTTTGTGCGAGATCATTGGGTTAATGAAGTGTAAAGCCAGGATTTAAACCCAGTCTTTTTTGACTCATGTTCTTTTTAATGGGTCATATTGCCTCTATCGAAGATGGTTAACCGATGCTTATTTGTTATTGAATGAATGAATGGATACATGAATGAATTGTAAAATGTATTTACTTTAAATCTGATTCATCCAGAGAACACTAGGGTTGTAACTGGGTAGAATGTGATTGTCCAATCTTGAGAGACTGCCCTTGATATGTTTCTACTGCTTACGATAATGAGTCACAATTAGCTAAGCTGATGTGAGAATTTGAGAACCACAATAATGTTCTCGTGTTTTTATCAACATTATAAATGTGAAGTGCATCAGTGCAACTAATAAGCACCTAGAGCCAGAAGATGTAGTTTAGGTTGTCAGTGTTTGTGTACTGACATTGCCAAGGCATTATCACATTTTTTCTGCTTTATTAAAGGTGACTTGGAATAATGACTTCCAACTCTTGCTTCTGGCAACAGAATAGAATGCTGGCTACTGAGTTTACAGTGTCCCCCCAGGGAGAAAAACACTGACTTATTCAGTTAAGTCTACAACAGAAAGGTGTACTTATTTCCTTTGTTCCTTGTGCAAAATACCATACTCACTTTTAATTTTGATACAGATAGAAATCTTTGTTAAATCTGGTTTGTGTTCTGAATCCATATTTACACTGACTTTTGGTGTAGAAGAGATTCTATATTGTCTTTTATTGCAAGAAGTTTACTTTTCTTGTTAATTCAGACCAAGTTAATTCACTCAACATCTGTGAAGAGCGCAGTGCCTAACACAGAGTGGGCAAGGTGTGAGGGCACAGAGATAAAGACAGCATTAGCACCCTTGAGGACATCTCAATCCAGTGAGCTTTAGATCAGACGTCGTAAACATTAAGAAATATCAAACTTGAGCACAGAGAAGATACTACCCAAGGGACTCTTAACTGTGCAGGGAATGGAGCAAAGATAAAACCAAGCCCCTGCCTGTCAGCCCCTGGGGGGATATGTAAGTGATGTGCATTATGAAATGTGTGCTCACGTTGCCATGATAAAGACTTAGCTCCGTAAGATGACAGGAATATGCTTGCGTGCGTGCATATATCATAACTGTGTGTTTTCGCTAATAGCAGTAAAGATGATTGTGGAAAGCTAGGTTGCTATTTTTATATGTCTATTAAAAAAGCTATTGAGAGTCTAGGGACATACTAGGATTTGTACTATAAAGGTTCGGTTAGGGATTGTAGCCTTTGTTTTATCTGAAGAAGAGAGGAGTTGGGGGAACAGATCTCAACAAAAACATGCATCAAGGGATACTTCTCCCATTTGGGTGAATAAGGGAAATGCATTTTGTTGTAGGCCAAAATGACGGTGTGGATGA
Source organism: Indri indri (assembly GCA_004363605.1). Lineage (NCBI taxonomy): Eukaryota > Metazoa > Chordata > Mammalia > Primates > Indriidae > Indri > Indri indri. The sequence continues at coordinate 1,919 of RJWJ010010810.1, read as the reverse complement.
TTCTAAGAACCTCTTGTTGCCTGGGTGCTATTGTAAAGAAAATAAGTTCAGGACACTGTGGTCAAAAATATAAATATAGTGTTTATTACATACTTTTTTACTTATTTATTTTTCTTTAAATTTTAGGATTGAGTGTTTGTACTTTGAATTCAGAACATATAGTCCCTTAAAAATGCTACTGATAACAATCATTCATATGTGGTTTAAAATTCAGAAGACCCTTTCCAGTGTTTTTCTCACTGAATGGTAGATGTATTTTCTTCAACCACTGAGGCAGAGTATTTTCTTCATTTCACAGATGATGAAACTGAGACTGGAGATTTAAATTATTCACCCATGGACATGGCTAACAAGTGGTGGATCTAGACTTTAACTCGGAACTTCTGAGCCCAAATTCTTTCCCTTCCACCTAGGCCACACTGTTTTATGGCAGTCCGTATAATTTCAGTATGGCTTTGACTACTGTCTATGAGCCAATATGCTACAGTTCTCTGAGTCTAGCCCCCGAGTTTGTCTTTAAAGTCTGACCTTAGTATCCAGATGCCTACAGGAAGTTTTCATCCAGCTATCCTTAAGCATTGGAAATGAAGGTAATTCTCTATCCAACCCACTCACATTTCCAGGCAAACCTGCTCTTCTTCCTCTAGTTTCTATCTTGGTGTTTGAATAAACATTCTAGAAATTTTAAGAAACTCACAGAATGAATGAAAATTAAGAACCATTGCAGTATATTATATTTTTTCCATTGTATTATCAGTGTTCTGCCTTGTCAGGGTTGGGAGTTGGAGAGTGTGGAGGAGAAAAAGAGATCATTTAGTGCTTATAGCCATGCTTTTTTATTTTTTAGAGACAGGATCTCACTCTGTCACCCAGGCTGGGGTGTAGCGGCACAATCATAGCTCACTGTAGCCTTGAACTCCTGGCCTCAAGGGATCCTCCTGCCTTGGCCTCCCACAGTGCTGGGATTACAGGCATGAATGCTGCGACCAGCCCATGCTTATTTTTTTAGTTCCCTTCAAGTATTATATAAGGATATTTTAAATGTAATGAATATATGTAACTATTGAACAAACTGGTATTTCCATACATTTATTCCCAACTACCGATTTTTATTTTCACCAAGTTAGACTGAAACTGGCCAGTATAAATGTAACCAAAAAAGCTACATATAGTGATGGTACTCTTCTAGGTAATTTTACTGCCTTATGATATCACCTCTTTGCATGAAAACATTAAAATTTTAGTAGTAATGGCTTACGAGGTCAAACTATCACTTTCTGCAGATGATATGATCTTGTACTTAGAAAACCCCAAAGATTCCACCAAGAGTCTCTCAGAATTGATAAATAAATTCAGCAAAGTCTCAGGTTACAAAATCAATATACACAAATCAGTAACATTTCTATATACCAATAATACTCAAGCTGAGAGTAAAATCAAAGACTCAATACCATTCACACTTGCTACTAAGAAAATAAAATACCTAGGAATATTCTTAACCAAGGAGGTGAAAGATCTCTACAAAGAGAACTACGAAACACTGAGGAAAAATTGTAGAAGATACAAACAAGTGGAAAAACATACCATGCTGTTGGATCAGTACAATCAACATGGTTAACATGTCCGTACTACCCAAAGTGATTTACAGATTCAGTGCAATGTCCATCAAAATGCCAACATCATATTTCACAGATCTAGCTTCCAGCCACTATCTTTTCTATGTTATTTGCTATTGTTTACATGATACTTTACACTAAAAAAGACAGCACTAATCTTCAAGGAGAAATGAAAATATTTTGTGAATGGAATCTTCTAAGCTAGTTACATCTTGGCTGGAATGGGATCTATTTTCTGTAAATTATGAACCTATAATTTATATTTCTTCCTTCCTGATTTTTGCTTTTCTTATAACTTGCCCC
>RJWJ010010809.1:0-46011 GCA_004363605.1 Indri indri | reverse complement strand
AAAAAAAAAAAAAAAAAAAAAAAAGTTTGAAAATAGGATGATGTACTTCACAATGGACATCCTGAATGTAAGATAACTGTGGAATATTCAGGTGTAGATTTCCAGCAGGTTATTTAACCTGAGTCTAAAGCTTGCAGGGAAAAGTCAGGGAAGAATTTAGAAATTTGGAAAAACATCTGCATATATAAGGTCATTAAATACGAAATGTCCAATTTCCAAGCAGTTTAGTTTATTGCATCTCAAACAAGAAGCAGTACAATTAATCAAAAAGTATCCACCTAAACTATCGACACAGTTTTGCCATCTTAACAGTAGCTTGTTTATGCCAGCAGTAAAGAAGTCTGGAGAGCAAGTAGCAAAGAAATTGCAAAAGGCATTTTCCACAGCTCATTGAGAACTAAATATTTTTCGTTGCAAGAAGTGGTCCAAAGCCTGGAAGAAGTGGTAGTCAGTTGGTGCAAGGTCTGGTGAATACAGTGGATGACAGAGAATTTCCAAGTCCAGCCTCTGTAGTTTGAGCAGCATTGTTGGTGAGACATGTGGTCCAGCGTTGTCTTGCAAGAGGATTGGCTGTCTCTCTTAACCAATCTCGGCTGCCTAATCACAAGCATCCTCATCATTTTGTCCAATTGGTTGCAGTAGACATCCACTGTAATCAACTGACCAGGTTTCATGAAGCTGTAGTGGATAATACCAGCGCTGGACCACCAAACAGACACCATTAGCTTTTTTGCATGAATATTTGGTTTTGGACTGTGTTTCAGCACTCCATTTTTATTCAACTACTGTGTCAAATGCTTGCGATTGTCAAAGAGAATCCATTTTTCATCACACGTAACAATACAGTGTAAAAATGGTTTGCCTTTATGTCATGACAACAAAGAAAGGCAAACTTCTAGATGATTTCTCTTCTGTCGCTCATTTAATTCATGTGGTACCCATCTATCCAGCTTCTTTACCTTGCCAATTTGTTTCAAATAGTCCAATGTTGTTGGAATAGTAATTTCAAACCTTGCTGCTAATTCACGCATAGGTTGAGATGGATTCACTTCCACTACAGCTTTCAGCTCATCATTATCCACCTTGGTCTCACGTCACCCACATGACTCATTTTCAAGATTAAAATCACCAGAATGGAACTTTTCCAACCATTGATGTATTGTGCGTTCATCAGCCACATCCTGCCCAAACACTTCGTTGATATTTTGAGTTGTCTGTTCCGCATTGATTCCATGACAGAACTCATATTCAAAAATAGCACAAATTTTAGACTTATCCATGGTTTCACAAAAACTGTTCTTAAAAAAATTGAAAGATAATCACAAGCCAAAATGTGTGTTTGAAAGAATGAGGATGTACCTTCACAATTAAAAAAAAAACAACAAGAAGTGTCAAAGTGAAATGTCAGAGGTGTCAAACTTAGTACTTACGAAAATCTGACATTCTATACTTAATAACCTAATAAGTGGAACTGAAATTCTGGGTGTAACTGAGGTACTTTATGGAGACAATGACCTATGATAGCCGTTGGCTAACAAGTCAAACCCAGGTAACAGCATCATGTAAGGAGTAAGTAGATTACTGAGAGTCCACATAGGAGGCAGACAAAGAAATTTAAGAGAAGGGCATGGAGAACAAGGATGGCAACGGAATACACTGGTTCAAGGAGATAGTGATTAACAGTGTCAGGAGCAACAAAAATGTCAAGTAAAATTAGGACTAAATGAATCCACTAGATGCAGCACACAAGAAGTCACAGGCAATCTCAGCAAAAGAGTTTAAGCAGTAATGGTGGTGGGAAGCCAGAAAGCAACAGTTGAAGTTTGAGAAGTGAATGAGAAATAGACAGGCAGACTATGTATAGACCACCTCTTTCAGAAGTTTTAGGTGAGAAAGGAAGGAGGAGGTTAGGTAGCTAGGAGAGGAGCAGACAGCTGGTTCAGGGAAGGTTTTCTAGAAATGAGAACCTTAGGAATAAGGTAATGGGCAGAGAAAAACAAAGGGATCAAAAGTGAGACCCTGTGGAAGCAGCAAGGTTACTCAACCTCAACACTACTGACATTTTGGACCAGGTAATTCTTTGTTGTGGGAACTGTTCTTTGCATTGTAAGATGTTTAGCAGCATCACTGGCCTCTACCCACTAGATACCAGCAGTACACAAATCACCACCACCCCTCAGTTGAGACAACCAAAAATGTCTCCAGATGTTGCCAAATGTCCCCTGGGGGCAAAATCTACCCCCTCAAATTGAGAACCACTGGGAACAGGAGGGAAGAAAGAGAGGGAACAGCTGATGGAAAAAGATTGCCAAAGAAGAAGGAGCAAAGCTGAGGGCTCCTGGCAAGGGACTGGCCTCAAACAGCAGAAGCATCTCATCCTCTGAGGCAGGAGGAAAGGGCAGCTCTGGGGAGGGAGGGGCTGAAAAGTTTGTCAATGGAGCCAGAAGCTGAAGAAAATCAACCAACCAGAAGGCTCAAGGTTCTCAGTGAAGTGGAAGCAAGGTCATGTGCTGAGTATGAGTGGCAGGTTTGAAAACAATGGCTAGGGTTTGTAACAACTAACAGGGACTGGTAGCTGGCAGGTCACACCAGGGAAAACCAACTGAGGTTGTAAACCACCATACTCCCTCCACACTGAGAATGTTAAATGCACCTTCCCACAGAAATCACCTACTTTATGCTGATTACAGTCCCAAAGAATTCATAAGTCGATATGAATTTCAACTGCATAATGGGAAGAAGAGACTCCTGAGGTTTACACCTGGGAAACTAATCCAGTTTTTTAGTAACATAGTTCCTATCAGATAATGTGAAGTGTGCTCTACACAATCAAAATCTAAATGAACTTTTGGTAAATAACTTGTTCAAGTTAGAGGATGCCTGTGGTTGTAACTACTTCCTGGTTCTTAACTGGTTGAATTACTTACTATTAAATGAGATTCTGCACAGGACAAAGACCTGCTCACTCCTGCCCTCTACACCAAGGGCTGCAAGCTCAAAAAATCATAAGACCAGGAAACTGGAGAAGTTGCCTCAACTCTGTGCATGGGAAAGAAGCTGGAGGTGAACCAATAGCACAAAGCCAAAAGACACAAAGGTCTGTACCCGGGTGAAAAAGAAAAAGGAAAAGCTATATACACCAGCCCAGAACTGTACATAGGAAGAGTGACCAAAGCAGAAGGGAAAACCCAAGTCCTTGCTCTACACGGATATGGAGTCCAAATTTATACTACTCTCAGGTTATCAAGAGAACCATCTGAGAATAGATCAGAAATTCTCCAGAAGCAGTGAGCCCAAAGGGTCCCATCGGAGACACATGCAAAACCACCCAAAGCAGCATCTCACAACCCAGGCATAGGCAAACAATTCCCAAATTGTCAAATATTGCAAACCACACAAAGAAACAAGCCAAAAATTTGGAGGGAAGGAGGGATGAAAGATGGGAAATTTCATTCCTCAAGAACTACAGCTAAGAAAATAATCCAAAGGAGACTTATAACTGTATTTTTAAATGTTCACAGAAAATTCCCTTATGAAAATCAAAAAGCAAATCTGAAACAAAATGAAATAAATTCTTAAATTTAAAAACATAAGCAAATGTTTTTTAGTGAAACCCTCAATAAATATATCAACCTGAAATAACTGAAAGAATCAGATCCAGTTTTAAGGAGTTTATTCAACTGAAAAGCTTGGAATGGCCATTTGGGAGACACAGACTCCAGAGAAATGGAGTCAGTGTTCCAAAGTTAAAAGTTAAGTTCTTGCTTATATGGGAATAAAACAAACAAGTTTAGTAGGATTATAATATTTTCTATTCAAAGCTGGTTTATGACAATTTAACTAGCTACAGTTTGCTTTCGTTTCCTTCTGGCTTGTTGTCATTTCCTTTCCAATTTAAAAGAGTATATTTAACACTCCATCTTAAGACAATGTCTTTATGTGAGAGAGGTAAGAGAGAAGTTAATCCATAATAACGATCAACAGTGAAGAGGGAAGAGGTCTTCCCTACCACCTTTTAGTCACTTACAACATTTTACAAAACAATGCAAGTAAGGAAGAAGGCTAATCTATAATCAGAGAAAGGTTACAGCTGCCTGTCCTGTGACTCAGGCCCCATAATCACATTCCTTTAAGGTCTACATTCCTCTAAAGTAATTTAGAGTTTCAACAGCTTAGATTCTGAATTATTTATTTTCACAATGGATTAACAAATAGACTACACAGCTAAAGAGAAAATTAGTGAACTGTAAAATAGATGTCACGGAATTACCCAGAAGAGGTAGAAATGTAAAATATTAAAGAAAATTCAAGCAACATGGAGGAACAATGAAAAACTCCAACACATATCTAAATAATAGTTCCATAAATGGAAAATGGAGGAGAAACAATATATTAAAAGATAATGGCTAAGATTTGTTTCCACAGCTGAAAACATCATGAGTCCTCAGACTCATGGAATACTCCAAATAAAAGCAAGATAAATTAAAAAATCCACACTGAGAGATATTGAAAAAAAAAAATAAGAAACAAAACTGCAGATCAGAAACAAGGAAAAAAATCTTAAAGGCAGCCCAAGAGAAAAGATAATTATTCACCTACAAAGAAATTATAACTAAAATGATTACAGATTTCTCATTAACAAATAAGACTTGACAAAACACAAAATAATAACATTGTCAAAGTACTCAGGGAAAATAATTGTCAACCCAAAATTTTATACCCAACTCAACAATCATTCAGGAGAAAAAGTAAAGACACTTTCAGAAACACCAATACCAAGTTTACTATTAACAGACCCTTACTGAAAGAAATATTAAATATTTAAGAACATTCTTTATAAAGAGGGAACTTGAACCAAGAAGAAAGAAATGGAGGGAATGAAGAATGGTAAGCAAAGAAATTTGAAAAACATGTTGGTGAGTAAATATTTACTATTTGTATAGGCTTAAGGTAGCTTAAACAAGGCAAAACTAAGGCATAAATAACATTAACTTGGAAGAGGGGATGAGGGTTAAGAAGTAATCCATTCTAAAATCTTGGTCTTATTCAGGAGGATAGGAATAATAATTAAGCTTAGATGTAAGTCAACACTCATGTTAAAGTGAAGTATCACAAGAATGAAAAAACAAATGCCACATGTACTCACCATTAATTGATCAAAACTTATGCGCACATATGGAAGTAACATTCATTGATGTTGAGCAGGTGGGAAAGAGGTAGAGGGGGTAGGTAACCTCACACCTAATGGTGTCTAGGGAATGGGCATGCTTGTAGCTCTGACTTGGGTGGTGCAAAGATGATTTATGTAACCAAAGTGTGTGTACCCCCATAATACTCTGAAATAAAAAATAAAAAACAAAAATAAAATTTTTAAGTAACCAAATTTCTGGCTTCAACTCTGGAATAGGACAGCTACAAGGAGCATAGCTGCACCCCCTTACAATGAAAAAGAGCTGAACTAATTTCAAATTCATGACTTTCTTTAAACCCAACATAGAGCAACCAGTTGGCTCAAAAAGTAAGTAGAGACAGTGCCTGCAGGGAGAGAGGAGGCAACCATGTGCTCACCTGGGGTAGACTCCAACTGGACACCAAAAAGGAGTTCAGGTAGAACAGTAAGCAAAAAGGTGAAAGCTGATGTGGCTTGCTGAAAGGACGGTGTAAAACCACTGGGGGTCGCAGAAATTGGGGAGACCCCAACTTTCTGCAGGATCTTCCTCCACCAACCCTCCCACCCCAGGCACTCAAAGAGGAAAGAGCCCTGAGTGAAGAGTGCCCATTGTGATGCAGACCTGGGGGACAGAACAGCAGCAATGCCTGAGGGGCAAGATTCAACACTCATATCATTTCTCCCCTATCTCCACTATGGAAGACAAGCCTTCATCTGTGAAGGAAAAGACAATGAACGATTACTTCTACCCTTAAGACAATGGTGAAAACTCACAGCAGGTGGGAACTCTACTCCTGGGAGAGGGGCAGGATTCCACAGAACCCACCAGAACAGCCAGGGAAGGGGCACGATCCTGGGACTCAGGCCAAAATCTGAAGTTTAATCAGAACAACAGAGACCATGCCCCACCACTCCTCTCCATCTCCAAGCTAAGAAACTTCCAGAAACAGTAATAGCAGAATCCTACTGGGAGAGAGACAGTAGAAAATTGAGAGCATGTAAAGAGACCCTCACTAAGGCACAGTTTAAAGGGGAGACACGAAATTTAGAATGGAACAGACACTGTTCTGGTAAACCAGCTCCCACCCTAATCACAAAGTATCCCTCAGAGAATTTGAAGACTGAAGTACCTACACTGAGAGTAACCACAACAACAAAAAAACTCAAACCCAGCCCAACTCCTAACTAGATTAATTCAAATTCCAGCACTAAAGGTCTAACAGAAGGAAAGACATGTCCATTTACAGAGACATAAATTATATACCTCAGTCTCTAGTGTTCTACACAGTAAGTCAGGCTTGCAACAACAAAAAATCACAAGGTATTAAAAAAGGCAAAGAAAAAAGCACTGAGAAAAGACAAAGAACTTATCAGAAACAGACAAAGAATCAAACAGATGTTGAAAATATCTAAAATGAAATGTGAAATACTATATATGTTGTGGGCTCTAACCCAAAAGGAGAACAACATGCAAAATGTAATTTCAGTAGAGAGATAGAAACTCTAAGAAAGAATAAAATGAAAGTGCTAAAAATGAAAAACAGTTAAGACAGATAAAGAATGCCTTCAATGAGCTCATCAGTAGACTCAACTCGGCCAAGGAAAGAATCAGTGAACTTGAAGATAGGTCAATATAAATTATCCCAAAACACTCAGAGAAAATAGTGGGGGAAGAAAAACAGAATATTCAAGATCTGTGGGACAATATCAAATTTTCGAACACACTGGTAATTGGGACCACAAAAAGAGAAGAGAATGAGACTGAAGAAATATTTGAAGAGATAATGGCCAAAAATATTCCAAAATTAATGTAAGACATCTAACCATAAATCCAGATAATCAGAGAAAACGAAGGAAGATAAATAGCAAAAAATACACACACACACACAGACACTCTGCCACCATCACTGAGCACCTACAAACTTGGGACTAAATTCCATAAACCCTGACATTGCCACTCCTTAAAAACCAAACACCTCTGTTAACATGATCACCAGGTCATCAGTTCAACTATACATGATTGCTCACAATGCCCACTTCCGTATACAAGTCTCACTCTGTGTAACTGGTCAAACCTAGGTCGCGAGCCTATTTTCCAGCTGCAAGAGAGACTGGAGATGCAAGTTTTCTGGGAAAGTGGGACCAATAATGTATGAAATCATCAACTTAAAAACACTGGGCAACCCAAAATGGCAAAAGTCTACTACAGCATGCTAAAAAACCTAACTGGAGAAAGTTTCAGTGGTCTGAATAGAAGATCAAATCGGCCACAACATTCCCTTAAGCCAAAGCCTAATCCAGAGCAAGACCCCTAACTCTCTTCAATTCTATGAAGGCTGAGAGAGGTGAGAAAGCTGCAGAAGAAAAGTTGGAAGCTAGCAGAGGTTGGCTCACGAGGTTTAAGGAAAGAAGCCATCTCCATAACAGAAAAACGTAAGGTGAGGCAGCAAGTGTTGATGGAGAAGCTGCAGCCAAGTTATCCAGAAGATCCAGCTAAGATCACTGATGAAGGAGGCTACACGAAATAGATTTTCTATGTAGACAAAATAGCCTTCTATTGGAAGAAGATGCCGTCTAGGACTTTCATAGCTGGAGAGGAGAAGTCAGTGCCTGGCTCCAAAGCTTCAAAGGACAGGCTGACTCTCATTTGGGGTAATTTTAAATTGAAGCCAATGCTCACTTACCATTCCGAAAATCCCAGGGCCTTTAAGAATTATGGTAAGTCTACTCTGCCTGTGCACTAGAAATGTAACAAGGAAGCCTAGATAACAGCACAGCTATTTACCGCATGGTTTACTAAATATTTTAAGCTAACTGTTGAGTCCTACTGCTCAAGAAAAGATTCCTTTCAAAATATTGCTACTCATTGACAATGTACCTGGTCACCCAAGAGCTCTGATGGAGATGAGATGTACGAGGAGATTAATATTGTTTTCATGCCTGTTAACACAACATCCATTCTGCATCCCATGGATCAGGGAGCAATTTCGACTTTCAAGTATTATTTAAGAAATACATTTCATAAGGCTACAGCTGTCACAGATAGTGATTCCTCTGATGGATCTGGGCAAAGTAAATTGAAAACTTTCTGGAAAGGATTTACCATTTTAGATGCCATTAAGAATATTCATGATTCATGTGAGGAAGTCAAAATATCAACATTAACAGGAGTATGGAAGAAGTAGATTCCAACCTGCATGAATAACTTCGAGGTTCAAGACTTCAGCAGAGGAAGTCACTGCAGATGTGGTAGAAATAGCAAGAGGACTAGAATTAGAAGTGGAGCCTGAAAATGTGACTGAATTGTTACAATCACATGATAAAACTTGAATGGATGAGGAGTTGCTTCTTATGGATGGGCAAAGAAAGTGGTTTCTTGAGATGGAATCTACGTTGTTAAAACGACAACAAAGTATTTAGAACATTACACAAACTTAGTTGATAAAGCAGTGTCAGGGTTGGAGAAGATTGACTTCAATTTTAAAAGAAATTCTGATGTGGGTAAAATGCTATCAAACAGCATTGCATGCTACAGAGAAATCTTTCATGAAAGAAAATGTCAATCAATGTGGCAAACTTCACTGTTGTCCTATTTTAAGAAATTGCCACAGCCACCCCAACCTTCAGCAACCACTATTCTGACCAGTCAGCAGCCATTCACATTGAGGCAAGACCCTCCACCAGCAAAAAGATTACAACTTGCTGAACACTCAGATGATCCTTAGCATTTTTTAGCAATAAAGTATATTTCAATTAAGGTATGTACTCTTTTTTAGACAAAATGCTATTGCACATTTAATAGACTACAGTATAGCATAAACATAACTTTTATATGCACTGGGTAACCAAAAAGTTTATGTGACTCGCTTTACTGTAATATTCACTTTATTGTAGTGGTCTGGAACTGAACCCACACTATCTCTGAGATATGCCTATAATGTACAAGACAGATACACACACAAGTCTATTATGGAATAGAACTCAGCATTTCAATGAATTCATGCAATAAATGCTAAAAAAAACACTCAGAGAGATGGCGCTGTAGTAATTATCAACTTTGGCCTCCCCCTCATATGTCATACTGTAAATGCTGGTAGAAAAGGTTCTGGAGTCCCACAGAGAGCCATTAGCACCTACTCATTTATCAGTATGGATCTAATTATAACACATTTAAGTCCTAAACTGATGACCAGACACAGGACAGGCATGTCTATAGGGTTAGCAGAGAGGAGGATCCACTAGATACATACATGATATTGAAGAGAAGCCACTGAACAAGGAAGAAGATACTGACATGAGAAGATGGGGGTGGGAGAAAGGCACCTTTGATAAGAAAAATATTTATCGAACATTTCCCACGTGCAGGCCAACATGCTACATGCTGAGGCTGCAACAATCAACACTGCATGGAGCTTATAGTAGAAAACAGATACCACCTGCTTATCCATTTTTCCTAAAGCCTACCCCTACTTAACCTTCTGGTTTTAGTATTTCCTTTACATACTCTCAGGTAAAGGTCAAACTGGACAAAATAAAGGCCATAAAGAAAACAAATCAAGATCCTGGGATACAGCTGGGGTACAACCATCAAAGCAAGGCATGTAATGCATAAATCCATGTTATTTCTTGCAATTCTCCCAGCTTTATATGCCCATTCTTAGACCTGTGTCTTTGAATACACCCTGTGCCTATAAACCCCTCCCCCACACACACATGGCGTCCTGGGCCTCCTTTAAGACTCTTCACAAGCACTAAGAAGTCATTTCCTTTCCCAGTCTCTTTAAGTCAGTGTTGAGTGTAGCTCTTCTGGCCTAGAATACCAGCAACCTGTATTTCCATCTGAACATGTATATCACCCCACACGGTACTTCAGTCATTGTTTTCTGCCTCTTCTACTGGTTTACAAGGTCCATAAGGGCAGAACACCACAGCTTGTCTTTGTATTCCCATCATTTACCATATGATGATACCCTTTCAGTTGCCTGAACAATAACAGACACCAAGACAACCAAACCACTACCCTAGCATAAAGTTGGCCAAAGAAAGACCAGTATGGACTTCCTTTACCAACCCTGCACTTAAAAACACAACTCTAAACCAAGGACGATAGCTCTGGATGTTAGAGAAACTACTAGCACATCAATTTCAAACTCTAAAATCTGAAATGAGGCAACTCTTTTAAAATAAATACCCTGGGCTGGATAGAAAGTGAAAAAAAGTAATGACCCGAGCCAACTGCAAACTCAAGTTACTAGCACCAGGAAAAAAAAAAAAAAGATTAACCAACAAGGACAGAATACAGAGCAGGTATAGAATGGTTCAGAAAAGCCTAAGAACTCACAGCAAAAGTGAGCTAAGTTAAAGGCTGCATCGAAATGTAGATTCCAAAGGAAGAATTTGAAGAAGGAGGTGGTGCTGTGGCTATTCTTTATATATGTGGAGGGAAAAAGTGGGCAACAGCATTCTATACAGGCACGGACTAACAACTTTACACCAAGGGAGACCTGAATGAATGCTCATTCAATCATCAAGGTAAGCAAAAATTTAGCATGGCTAAAGATTTCCCAAAAAACCCAGCATTTGGGGTGCTTACTATAGAAAAAAGAAATACATCAGGGTATACAAAATAACACCTCTACAGCACTTTCATACACATAAGCTCACTTGAACATAAAAAGTTTGACAAAGACCAGTTTAATATAAAAGATAAAGCCACCGAATGTGAACCAGATTTGAAAATGGTACTCTTGCTGAAGATTAGTCCTCCTATACAATATTAACAAATTCTCTGAAAACACTGTAGGTGCTCAAATGTGATTTCATAAAATATGAAATACGATAAATGCTGAGAAATATTAAACTAGACCTAAGACATTGTATTTGGAAAAAACAAAAGAATGAAGCAAATTTAGCGTTGACATTTAATGAAACATTTCGTTAGAATGTTAAATACCTTGAGCAGCTTAAGGGTGGTGGAGGGGACCAGCAAATAATTTTAAGTTTAACTATGGAAGAGAGCTAAAGCTGTTAGAGAAAATATTTTAATTCGGTTATAAATAGAAATGACATTCCTATACAAGGTTAACAGAATGGTGAAGGATAAAAGAAAAGGAGCCTTTAGAAAATTAAAGATAATTTCTATAAAAACAATGAAAAGAATACCACAGATGACAATCAATTAAGGAAGCAGTTGCAAAAATTTTAATGAGATGAGGGAAGATGATTTTACCTTGCAGAGATTATGACCTTTTTGGTAAATTATCAAGGTTCCATTGAGCTAAAACTCTTGTTTTTTGTAGCACTTCATTTCATGTCACATCCCTACTTAAAACCTTCAATAGTTTCCCAAGAGACTTAGAACAAGTTCGAAAACCCAGCAGATGGCCTACTAAGCCTTTTCAAGACCTGGCCCCTGCCTACTTTTGCCTCATTGCCTGCTTTTCTACTTTCTAGCCATTTTGGATTTCTTTCAGTTCTGTTTTTCAAAAGCGTCTCTCTGCCTCTCTCTCACCCTGCCTCAGGGCATTTGCACCTTCTGTCTAGAAAACTTATTTACCCAACTTGAGTAGGCCCATATCTTTCAGGTCTCACTAAAATGTTACTTCCCCAGGGTGGTCGACTGCCTTCCCAACAGATTCTCTACCCTGTTGTATATTAATACAATTGGCCCTTGAACAACATAGGTTTGAACTGCATGGGTCCACATATACCCAGATTTTTTTCAATAAAAGTTACATCACGTGTGCCTGCCTCTCCTGCTTCCCCATCTACCTCCTCCATCTATACCACCTCTGCCACCCGTCTTCAGAATGAAGACAATGAGGATGAAGACCATTATGATGATCCATTTAATGAACACTGTCTACTTGGAATGATTTCTTTGTATGATTTGAATAACATTTCTTTGTATGATTTGAATAACATTTTCTTTTCTCTGGTTTACTTTATTTTAAGAATACAGTATATAATAAATATACAAAATAGGTGTTAACTGACTGACTTATCAGTAAGGCATCTGGTCGCCAGTAGGCTATTAGTAGTTAAGTTTTGGGGGAGTCCAAAATTATACTTACAAAGACTACTTTCAGGGATCATTTCTATAGTTCATTACTAGAGAGGCTTCTCTGTGTACAGCACAAACTTTTTTTTTCCTAAAGTTATACTCAGATTTTTGACTGCTGGGGGGGAGGTGGTCTGCACCCCTAACCCCTGAGTTGTTCAAGGGTCTATTGTACTCTCCTAGAGCTCTGTAGTTCTCCTCTGCCTCCATCTCAAGACTAAGTTCTCCAAGGACAGAGCCTACTTCCATCTTATTTATCATTCAACGCAGCCTCTAGCACAGTCTGGCACACAGTAGTAGACACTCATTAAGTATTTGCTAAATGAATGAAGGACAGATCCTCAGGATGTAGGACAAATTATTTGAGAAAGAAATAACTGATGAAGTATAAAATACCAATTTGCACAAAATTAGCCAACTATTTTCAATAAGTACAATTAAGATCAAACTTTTTTTTTCACTTGCATTACTAAACTTGAATTTAGTGATAATATTAGTAATAAAAAATACTGCCAATTAAAGTTAATATGTTCCACAAGAGGCTGACAAACCAGGGTACGGTGTGTGTCTGTGTGGATAAATCTAGGATATGTCACATCTGAACCAGCTCTGGTAAACTCTGCAGGATTCTACTCAACAGGAAACTAGTTTCTACAATTGGCCAATGTCAGAGGAATTGGGCAAACCCAAGTCAGTAAGTTGTTCTTCAACTATTATCACCACTTTTTTTAATCTGCCTTATCTTCCTCATGAGAGTATGTGTGTGTTTAATCCGATTATAATACAATCTCATACTGCCAAGAACCTAATCTTTAAAAATACAAAATCTAAAACTGGGATCTAAAGTTATAACTTACATAATTTAAGACAATTAAAAAAATAATGTGTTTATCCATTGTTCGTTAATTTCCAGAAACCAAAGTCATTTTTTTTTACTATCAGAATCGCTATCTCCTTCTAAGTCAAAAAAGTTACATAGAAAGCACTCCATATATTAATATTACTCTTTGATATTATGAAGGATACAAAATGACAATAGGATCATATCACCACAGCTGCTAAACACTCAAAACAAAAAGTAAGCCTCTTTCAAACCAGTTATGATTAAATTGACAGTAAACTATTACTATCGGACCAGCACTGTGTGTCTAACCTGTTTGTTATTAAAAAATCCAGACATAACCTACCACACAAGGAGTTATTGATTTACCTGCCTGGCATTTGTAAGGGTCACTTTCCACAGACAAATGTTCATCTAAAAACAATGAAAGTAAGATACAGTTTCCAAAACACTTTACTTCCAACCAAATCAGTACATTCCTCTATTATGTGTACCCAAAAATAACACCCTAAGCTCCCCTATCAGCAGTGCCCGTCTACACAAGCAATATACTAAGCAAAGGAGAAAATTTGCGCAAGTGGCAGAGATGAGCCGGTGCTGTACAACTTTATCAGATTCTATGTTCCCAGGTTGACTTTACTTCCCAGCCCACCCCAGAAGGTAACTAAGAAGAAAATGATACAGGCAGGAAAAAGGAGCTACAGTACCTTGCATGTTACGCCGTTTTCAAGTAGACAATGTGCTTGAATACCTGCATTTGATGAAACCTGCTCTACGACATGCGCAATAGATGCGGATCTGTCAAGGGGGACTAGAGCCCAAATAATAAAATGCACAATGTTATTAGCTTAAAATCAAGAAAACAATTATTTTGCCCATGGTCTTAAATCTGAAAGTAATTTTTTTCTTGCATAATAATTACTTTTACCTTGATTTCTTTTCCCTGCATTTCCAACATATCCCCAAGAATACTGCATTTTATTTGCTAGTTTAAAAATGATCAAACAAAAACAAAATCAAAACCACAAACACATCTGTAGTACAGTCCTTTATATTCTGCTATGTATTATGTTTAGGCAAAAATTTTTGAAAATACAAAAAGCACTGGCGATTTTTTTAAAGACATCTTTTAAGAGCTACATGATTTCGTTTACCAGTGATAATACAGGGACCTAGGTGAAGCAAGTAAATACAGTTTAAAAAAGTCACATTGCGAAGAGAGAATTTTTGGGGGTGATGGAAATGTTCTAAAACTAGATTGTGATAGTTACACAACTCCATAAATTTACTAAAAAAAAATCATTGAATGGTACACTAAAAAAGGGTGAATTTTATGGTATGTAAATTATGCCTCAACAAAGCTGTTAAAATGCATATTGAAAAACTGCATGTTGTAAAGAAATCAAAAAAACTTACGTATAGGCCCCATCTGTGTAGAACAACTGTCCTGCTTCAGCCAAGATGATTTCTGGCCCTGAGGCCCTACAATATTCATCACTACTTTCTAACTTTAATAAGTGACAAAAATGATTTTCATCAATTACAGAAAAAGATGTTAAGTCCTTTTCTTCTGTAACATGGACCTCTAAGTGTTCTTTTAGGCTAAATAACTGTTTAGCTCGCTTCATGATGGGTCTTGTTTAAAGAAAAACAAAAAACAGTCACAAAGGGCTTTAAAGGCCGGGCGCGGTGGCTCACGCCTGTAATCCTAGCACTCTGGGAGGCCGAGGCAGGTGGATCGTCCTGAGCTCAGGAGTTCGAGACCAGCCTGAGCAAGAGCGAGACCCCGTCTCTACCAAAAAAATAGAAAGAAATTAATTGGACAGCTAAAAATATATATAGAAAAAATTAGCCGGGCATGGTGGCACATGCCTGTAGTCCCAGCTACTCGGGAGGCTGAGATAGTAGGATTGCTCGAGCCCAGGAGTTTGAGGTTGCTGTGAGCTAGGCTGATGCCACAGCACTCGCCCCAGGCAAGAGAGTGAGACTCTTGTCTCAAAAAAAAAAAAAAAAAAAAAAGGGCTTTAAGTAGCAGAAGATTCTACTTTCAAGTTGAAAAATGTTCAGAGTCCAACCTCTATGTATTAAGAAACAATAACATATCTCTATAGACTTTGCCTCCAGATTTTATTTCACTGATGTTGTTATAATTATAGAAGAGATGCTCATTTGCACATTGTAACGGCTGCCATTTTACTTCAAGAGTACATCTAAACCACAAAATTGAATTCAAGGAGTACCTTCATAGCCTTTATTAGTGTACCAAATTTAATCAAAGTCAGGCAAAAGTCATAATGGAACAGGAAGAAACATGAAATACCAAGTGGTTAATTAGAAACAGCTACCTCATTTTGAGCAAAAATGATTATGTACAACCTTCATTTATGAAGAAAAAGAACTAATGACCCTCTGTCAGAAAAGTCTGTACTTCCAGTTGTGCTATCCAATAGTCACGATGGATCTGAGACCAGCATCCCATGTGACTAAAGGTCAGCCAGTCTTGTCAATGTAACCGTGAACTCCAGGAAGCATATTTATACCTCCAGTACACCCCAAGTATGATGTATAGTGGGAACACAAAATACACTTGGACAATGAGATTCCTAAAGAGAAGCACAAAGCATGGTTGTGAAGAGCCCAGCTTCAAGTCAGACCGGTTTGGATGGCAATTTTGCCTCTTCTGCTGACTAGCGGGGTAATTTGGGCAAATTATTTTATTTCGCTGAGCCCATTTGGCATGTATATGGGAAATAAGAAAAACATCTACCTCACAGAGATATTGTAGGAACACACACACACACATACGTATATTCATGCAAATAAATTATTTGCCACAGTATCTGGTATTAAGATGCAATAAATGGAATATTATAATTTAATTATTACAGAGAAGACTGCCCAAAAGAGAGACCACACCCAAAACTTGACCCTGATTAGAACTATCTCAAACACAAATGTTTCTAAGAGAAGAGCTTAATTGAAACTACTGACAACCAATTTCAAAGACCTGAACGGGCTAGGTCCTTTTAACCCAATAAATAATTTTCTGTTAATTCCCAAATCTGAAATGTTTAAATGTTATCCATCTCTTTAGGTAGAAGGTCCTCATCTTCACCTTTCACGCTCACCTACAGAATTGCACCCAAGCTCATATCTCAGTATGAAGAAATGTACAAATTCAAATTAGAAATGAGGCCAGATCTTTGAGTAATTCAGTCATCCATCCACTGCTCTACATAAAGGAAACATTCAAAAAACTATCAAAAATTAAAATCCAAACACTAAAATAATGCATCACTGACAAAAGATTTCTAATGTTGAGTTTAAGATTGAAAGCAAATTGGGAAAACCTCCAAACAGAAACTTTAACTGCAGTCTTTTAATTGTATTTTCCTAAGTTGAAATACGTGGTCCAATGGACACCATCATCAGATGATAAAAAACCTTTGAGATTCTAACTCTTCTATTCAAGGAATTTGATGTTGCCAAAAAAATAAAACTTTAAAATTATCCAGTTCTGAGTAAACAGTCTTTTCTACTTAGAAAGCAATTTAATACTTCCTATTTTGTTATTCTTGTACCAAAGTTAAGAGTTATCTAAAGGACTTCCCTCACATTTTGGATCTATGCATGTGGACTCATTTGTTCTTAAATGTCTGGTGTTATTTGACATCAATTTATTACATGACAAAGTCATATCCCCACACCAAGTGCCCAAAATAAAGTAATATATTAGCATGCCATCTAATATCTACAAGAAATGAAGGACATAACCACCAAAGTTATCAAAATGGAAGGGGGGAAAAGATGAAATTTTAACAGATATGCTAAAGAAAACTTATTTTCCCTGCTCACTTCTTTACAAATTTCTTACAATTTCTCAGATATAGCTAAATTTTCTATTACAAAGTAAATTGAGATGTAAATCATAATGAAAGGTTAACTTTCTGCAAGAGAAGCTGCTGTCATTTCCAACAATGCAACTATTGTTGAGAGTCTCTCATAGATTCTTGGACACAGTGGTGAAAGAAGGCTGGGGGGAAAAGCATACTTAAAGGAATTTCTCCACCTCTGCCTTTCAGTTTGTAATGTTAACAATATTGTACCTTCAAAGTAGAAATACCATGTAAAATCTGGTTCTCATTAAATGAAACTGCTTTAACCCCATGCAGCATATTTGGAACAGAATACATCTGATTTGCAATCAGTCAACCTTCTATTACTCATTTATGTGAGATGGCCCTGCAATTTCTTTCAATGGGAGCCTTTCCTTTTAAAACCCCAGGGAACACAGTAGATGCCACACTCTTATTTAAATAACTCCAAGAAAATTAAAATAAAAACAATGGCAGATTTAGTTAGGGAACTTGCAAAAGTAAAAATAAAAAACCTGAGATAAAGGGGTAAAAAATCCCTACGACAAGCTCCTAAATCACGAATAAATTATTAAGACTGAGCAGGGAAGAAAGGAATGTTCTCTAGAGAAAGAATGCTATTTCTAATTTTTTTAAATATATCAAATTTTGTTTTCAAAAAATTAGGCTTAGAAAATATGCTAAATAAAGAAAATTAGAATACTAAACGATTTTTAATGTACATACATGTATATCAAATTAATTGTTGCATTGGTTATATTAAAAAGGCAAGACAATTCAAAGAGATTTCCTGCCCTTTGCAAATGAGGAACTCCCAACTACTCTGAAAAGGTAGATTATTTAACATTATTGGAATGGTTAACTTTATTTAGTATGCCTCTTTTGGAGTTCTATTATTTAATACAGTCAAACGCAATTTTTTTCCCTAATTAGGTTTCCTTGTACTTGTGAAATGCTCAGCATACACAGTGCTGGCAGCTTTAGTTCTACAGCTTTTCTCTTTTGGCTCCTTCCCGCCCTCACCCCCCACCCCCCAAAAAAGATTTCCTTCCCAAATGTTCTCTTCTCTGCATTTGTCAACAGAAACACCCACTGCTGGTGTCAAACTGGTAATGCCGCTGCAGGCTTCCTTACTCCTGGTTCCAGTGTCAACGCCAAAAATGCTCAAACCTAAAACAGTACTTTTAATAAAGAAATTAAAAGGCTTGGTAAGTACTCAATTTTATTCTCGAATATTTAAGAGGCACACCTTTTAAAAATTTATTAATGAACCTTAATTGGGTTGTGAAATATAATATTATACTATCACCTTCAACACTAAAGATACAGGGACAAGTAAATATAGCCTCTTCACGTTTTATGAATAAAATATTTTAAAACACTTAAAGGAATTAAAAACAAATTTACATCTAAATGTCATTCACATGTAATTCCGAATAGCCTCGGTAAAGATGTCTCTTTTGTAACCCTACAGCAAGAAAGGAACAAGCTGGAAATGTTCCAGCAGATGTTACCTAAAACGATAATCCTATTCTATACATATTTATGTCTCCTGTTTCAGTCAAATGCTCTCAAATTAATTTGTGTAATCTTTTACATTAACTACATAACCATTACGTTGAAATAAACCTAAGTCAGATGCACGGAAAGAAATTATTCTGTGTCAACAATACTTTCGAAAATCAGCTTAAATTTCAGTCAATTAAAACAGATTGCGTTAACAGAATAATGATCTGCAACTACTTAACTATCACAGCGCTCGTATAATCACACTGTAGAGATACTAAGGTCAGGCTTTTCTTATTCAGGCATCTGTGCTAAAACACACAAGTGAAGGGAAAAACAAAACCCTCAAGGAAGATCTGCTTTTACACTGAAATATGTCCAGGTTATTTTTTCCCCCAACGTGGGCACAAAACATGTCAATGAGAGAAGGACCTGTTCGTTCTGGAAGACGGTTCCAAACCCCAGGATTCAATTTCTATGAGGGTCCAAAGGGTATGAAGGTCTGAGAAGGGACCAATTTCTGCTTCTCCCCGCTATGCCAGTCGTGAACTTCATAGCAACGCCTGAAACTTGTTCGGGGGAGGTTACAGGAGCCTCGGGGCCGGCGGAGGGTCGCTCGCCCACCCTCGCGGACAGCCAAGGTCAGAAGGGCCGGGTATGCGGCTCGCAGCCCCTGGAAAGCATGGGGCTCCCTTGGAACTCGGGCAGGGGACTCCGGCGCGCAAGCCCCTCCTCAGCACCGGTGGGAAGGGGCTTCCTAGCCGCAAGCCCCGGGGAGCTCGCGCCGCGGGGGCGGCGGGGCGGGGACGCTGCAGACCAGCCCCTGAGGGGAGCCCTGCGGGGCGGCCTCGACCCGCCACCCCTCTTTCACACCCTCTCGCCTTCCTATACCCCAAAGTACAGCCGCAGCCACTCCGGGGAAGCCCTTCCAGAAGCGCAATGGAGGGCTGAGGAGGGGCCGCTCCAGGCTGGGACGCCTTCGCCGCGTCGTCCCGTTCTAGGGGGACCAGCGTCGCCGCCCCTTCTCTCCTCCGCCCAGGGGAACCGGGTGAGTACTCTCTCTTGGGAAAAGCTATGTGGACGCGGAGCCGATGTGAAGGTAAGAACGCTTGGCAGGCAGGTGACGGCGCGACTACTCACCCCGCTGAGTTCCACACCGCCAGCCGGAGACCCTACAGCTCCTGAGGCCGCCGTCGCTGCTTTACCTTCCCCAGCGGCACAAGACAACTAATCGGAACCTCCGGCCCCGCCCTCTCGCAGAAGCGAACGCGCAGCCTAATTTGCTAACTACCCCGCCCCGGCTGGGCCGCTTGAACCAATGGAGAAGCACCTTAGGCCTCGCCGGGTCCCGCCTCCGCCACGCCCACTGCTGGTTGAAGCCAATGCGGAGAGCGCTCGTCCTCGTGCTCGTGCTCGCGCATCCCGCTCGCGCCGCTCGTGCTCGGGACCCCAAAGCCAGACCGCTGGTTTCTTGTACAGTTCTTTTGCGCGCGCACGCGCGCGCCGCGCCTCCTTGCACGCCAGGTTTGGTTGCCCCACCAGGCCCTAGCAACCTGGGCTGGGGAGGCTGGGAGGGGCGGGGCCCGAGCCGCGAGCTGACGCCGAGGGAGGGGGTAGGGGAAGGAGAAGGGGAAGGGGGAAAGGAGGGGGGATGGGGGAAGATCGTGACTGAGAAAGGGGTGGCTGCGGGGGAGGGAGGGGGCGAGGAGGCTCCGGAATCCGCCTGTCACTGCGGAAAAAACGGGGGAATCCTGCCTGCAGCGCAGTTATCCTGGCCTCCCTCCCGAGGGACCCGTGCGGTTGGGGGGGGGGGGTCGTGGAAGGGAGGGAGAGCACATTTGGGGCGGGAGCTGAGGCACTGCTTGCAAATAAAGGATGGAGGATGGTTTATCTCTGTCGTTGGTAAAAATGGTATCGAAGTCCATTGCTGCTGCTGCCCAACTGTTGCAGCTGGTCGTGCACACACACGCGCGCATATGCACACACATATATACACACTCACACGTACACTCATCCAGCAGCCTGCGATCCCTTGGGTGAGTTAGGAGCAAAGAACTAGCAGCCTGAGGATTCCTTATACAGCAGCTGGGAGCATGCAAACGGCTGTTGCAGCAGCAGCAGCAGAAACCCACAGCTCCACTTGGGTCCGATGCTCTGCCACACAAGATTCCCCAACTGGCATGAAAGCAATGAAGTCATCGCCGAACCGGTAGAAATGTAAAAGATCTTAATGCCCACCACAGACCAGGTTTCCCATGAGGATGAAGAGGTGATGAAATAAATGGAAAGAGATACATTTCCAATGCCATTTTTTGAAAATTAAGAAAAATATTTTTAAAAAGATATTGCAGACAAATTTATGTAAAGCTGCATAGTAATTTCCACTTAAAAAAAGCGAAGAGGGAAAATCGGGTCTTTTTTGGTTTTTAAGAAAAGCACAGAAAATATGCAGAGTATGAGGTCATAGCTGCCACCGAATTAGAAATATGCAGTACTGTAATAGGATATAGATATCTTGGATAAAATCCACTTAATCTATTCCTGTCGTCAATCTGGTAACAATATGTAGTATGCTGGGTTTGGCCCCTTGACGCCAAGCCAATACGGTTTTCTTTTTCGTAACATGGTGAATATTTGATGAGGAAATGAAAGTGTCTGCTTTCTCTTTAGCTTTTCAGGAAGCATCTTAGAAAATTTTACAGGTAGGAGTAGTGAATTAGCAGTGAGGGAAAATGGAGTCAAAGGCAACAACAGAGGGCTCTGCAGAGTTTCCTGCCTCCTCCAGATGCAAAGTAACAGCGCTGTGACCTCCGGCTTCACCCACGTGGAGCCAGAACTCCTGGAGCAAATCACTCCATCCTCATCCCTGTAGTTAGTGCCTTTGTACTAGGAATTTCAACAGCCTTACTTTGAATCAAATGAAGAATGGTGTATCTGTATAGATTCATAACAAGATAAGGAAAAATCAATAATTGAACATCCGTTGATATAGGTCCAATTTAGTATTACATAGTAATATTAGATGCCTTATAATGCGCCATTCTTTATATACAAACAAGACCTTCCACTTAGGAACATTTGCTTTGATATTGTTTTGAGTAGTAGTGAAAAGTTTCTTGGAGACATATCCAGTTCAGTTAATTCCTCTTTTGGTCAAAAACTAACCTTTCTAGAAGACTTGTAAGAGTTAAAAGAGTATCATGCAGCTACCTAATTGAGCTCTTTTCTTATGTGGAAAGAACACTAATACCACTGAATGAATGCCTGCTATGTGCCAAGAACTTTACATATATTTAGGGTTGCCAGATAAAATACAAGATGCCCCATTAAATTTGAATTTCAGATAAACAATGAATAATTTTTAGTATAAGTATGTATTTTTATCCTGGGACAAGGCTATAAGACTAAATAAGCCTTCTAACCCTTGTCAAAAAAACATTTATGAAATGCCCTTCTGGGCCTAGACCTCAAACGGCAATCAGGATCTGGGGGAAAAGCTTAAGAACCACATCAATGTGTAAAATTGTAGAGTTTTTAGAAAGAGGCATGCATAATATACTAAAAAATTGTTTGCTATTTACCTGAAATTCAAATTTAACTGTACATCCTCTATTTTTATTTGTTAAATCTGGTGACCTTAGATACATCATCTCTAATCCTCACAATTCTCTGCAAGGTTCTCACCATTTTCCAGATGAAGAAACAGTTTCAGAGCCTCCCTAGCATCTATTTGCTCCTTTGCCCTTCCAACAGAACCCCAACTGTGTTCAGGTATCCACCCCGCCTCCCCACACACACACTTCTAGGGGCTGAGTCCCAATTAGTCTCAGTCAATCAATGTATGGCCCAATTAGACTGAAGGAAAGGACTTAACATTCATGGTTTTCCCTGTCTATCCTGCTGGATGAGCAAGGAAACAAGTACCTCAGTTGCAACTGGCAGCCATTTTGAGACTAAGAGGAAAACCAGTCTTAGGTCAAAGCCTCCAAACTAAATAAGGCAGAGTTGAAAAATAGAAACGAAAAAAAAAAAAAAAAAAAGAACTGGGTTCTTGATGACACCACTGAGTTGCTCAATTAAACATATTCTGCTTTTTCCTTGCATTTAAGACAGTTTGAGTCAGAGTTTCTATTAGATGCCACAGAAGCATCCCACTACAGATGTCGGAACACGAGTGCTACTTATTATGAGTCTCAATAATAAATAAACAAGTAGTAATCAAGACATGAGACATTTTTATCCTGGATATATGTGGGACAAGTCTAGAAAACTAAATAAGCCTTCTATTCATTGTCAAAAAGCATTTATGAAATGCCCATCTGGGCCTAGACCTCATAATGCAATCAGGATCTGGGAGAAAAGCTTAAGAATCAAATCAATGTGCAAATTTATAGTGTTTGCAGGAAGAGGTGAGCATTAGTTATTCCTTGGCCCTGCTCAGAGCTTAAATCAAACTGTCAGATATTACATGTTTTCATTTAAAGTTTATACATTTGGAAAAATGTTGTTTTAGAAATTTGAGTCCAGTACCTCATTTTTAACTATTAAAGCCTTTATCCCTGTCCTCCAGGCACTAAGTTTAACCATGAACAGTGTGAAAAGAACAGAAATATTGGCTTCAACACTTTAATCAATTTTCTTCTACACCTTGAACAAACTTAACTGCAGTCATGTCTTTTAAAAAATTTTCAGGATATTGTTGCTCTGACCAAATGAGCTATGCAATGACTACCATAATCATAGACAATGAAAAGTTAGCAAGGGAGCTATAAATAGTAACTAAATCCTAATGTCTTATGGGATTTTTGTAGGAGGAAGTAAATAAAAACATTTTTGTCTGCTCCATGTTAAAAACAAAAAAAAGGAAGGAAGGAGGGAAGGAAGGAAGGAAGCAAGAGAAAAAGAAAGAAAGAAAAGAAATGTCAGCTTCAAAAGACCTAAGAAAGAAAACCACACCAGAATAGAATGCCATATAAAAGTGGCTTGTTGCCGTGGCAATGTAGCTTAGTGGCTACAATCATGGACTTGGGAGCCAGATTGCCTGGGTTCAAATGCCAGCTCTAGTTATGTCCTTGGGCAAATCGCTCCCACTTCTCTGTGGCTGTTTCCTTCTCTGTAAAATGGAGATGATGAAGGTAATAATAATGCTTACCTCATCGGTTTAGGTGAGTGACTATTTGTGAAATGCTTAGGAGAGTACCTGACCCACTGTAAGGACTTTATAAGGATTAGCTGTTACTGAGCAGGCTCAATTCCATGGGGAATGGAAGCAGTTTATTTTTCTCCAATCACTAGTTTGAAACATGTTTCTACGGCAAATTTGCCTTTCATGTCCCTTCGTATCTTGGATAATTTTTCTGACTTTTAGGTCTTTTTCAGCTATTAAAAATCAATCCAGTTTAAATCTCCTTCTCTACTTCCTACCACCATTACCTGCCAGGCCTGTGGCTCAAGGCACCTGAAGTGACCAGGGGATGTGGTGGGCCCTTACACTTCTCCTGCAGTTCCTTGGAGGGTGTGGTCAGTTCCCTCACCAAGCCTAACTCTCTGAATACAGGGGATCGTAGGAGGCAGAAGGGAGAAGGAACCACGAGCTCTTGGCTTAACAACCCACAAAAGCCCCTTTGAATGTGTGCTGCACTTAGTGACTCGCTTCTAACAAATAAATATGGCAAAAGTGATGGTCAACAGATGGTCATGGCCTGAGACTAGGTCATAAAAGGTGTTGCAGCTTCCTCCTTGATCTCTCTCTTGAATCACTCACTAAGGGGTAAGCCAGCTACATGTCATGAGGATGCTCTCAAGATTCCTTATGTAGAGGCCCATGGGTGAGGAAATGAAGCCTCCTGCCAATAGCCATGTGAGCATGCCATCTCGAAAGCAGATCCTCCAGCCCCAGTCAAGCCCTTGATGACTGCAACCTCATGAGAAACCCTGAGCTAGAACCACCCAGCTAAGCCACTCCTGAATTTCTGACCCACAGAAACTATGAGATGACAAATGTTTGTTGTTTTAAGCCACTAAGTTTTGGGGTAATTTGTTACGCAGCAATGGGTAACTGATATAAGTGGTTCCTATCTCTATTTTATGAATAAGGTTTTAGTAACCTGTACAAGCTCACCCAGCCAGTAGGCAGTGGAATCTCAGAAGCCTAAGTCTTAACCATTAAGCTACATCCTTCCAGCAAGAGACACCATGTATGGAATGTTACTATAGTCTAGGAACTTTCCTTATATTGTCTCATTTATTCCCACAACAGTTATGAAAGGAAGACATCTTTCTGCCTTTCAAAAAGTTATTAAAGTAAAGGTACTATCTTCTTATAGGAATCAAATGATAATGATGTACATGAAGGTACAGGAGTGAGGCATCACTGTTATCCATTTCATTTTTGTCTTTTGCTAACTTGCTTAGCTCAAATGCAAGGTGACTTGATAAGCATCTTACTACTATCCCTTCTTCGAAGGGTTTTGACAGTTTAAAATGACCCTAAATGATGCCCTTCCTTTGACTATATGCAGATAGACTGAGACATAATACATAATATATTACCTTATCTCAAGATTTTAATTAAAAATGGAAAAAAGATTAAAAACCCAGCATTTAATTTGTAAAGGAAACATAAGTTCATAGAGTAGTAAAGCACTAAAAAGTAGTAAAAGGGCTGTGCCTTGCATTTTCTAGGTTTGATATCAGACCTGATTTAATACAATTTAACAGACTTTTTAGAAGGCTCCTTGGAATTCTGGGACAGTTATATAAAAAAGCACAGTGGAAAACATAATGATCTTGCTTCTTCTTAAATCCATAAAACAATTCTTGTTCTTTTAAAATTTGGTAATATAATAATTAGTTACTAGCATAATTTTGGTCTTTTTGTATACTCCTATTTGGTATCTACACAATGTAAAATGAAGTAGAGATTGTGTAAAGAATAGTTACTGTCATTAGAAAAGTGGGAAAAAATTCTAATGAGTCTCAATTACCTAGTTTTGTCACCTCTGTTGATCAATGTATGCTATTAACCAGTTTGCCTTAAAAGTAGGGATTGTGTCTTACTCATTTTTGGTTTTGTTTTCCCAATGCCTAGCATGAGACCTGACACTCAATAAGCATTTGCTGAATTAGTTAAGTAATTAACTGATCAATGAGTTTCCATATCACTTCACGCTCTGTTGACACAAAAGAGAGGGAAATTAAGGATACAGATGACTACCTGAAGAATTACATTACAAAAAAAGAAGAAGAAAACAAAGATGAACACAAAGTGGCCAGATAAATTGAGGATATCCCATTTGGAGGAGGTGGATTGGAATAAAAAGGCACAGGAGTTACGGAGTGAATCTGATCTACCTGTACAGTTGCCTCAAGTGTGATGATTAATGTTATGTGTCAACTTGACCAGGCTAAGAAATGCCCAGATAGCTGGTAAAACATTATATCTGGGTGTGTATATGAGGGTGTTTCTGGAAGAGATTAGTATTTGAATCAGTAGATTGAATAAAGAAGATCCACCCTCACCAACGTGGGCAGGCATCATCCAATCCATTGAGGGTCCACTTTGAACAAAAAGGCAGAAGACAGGTGAATTCACTCTGTCTCTCCTTGAGCTGGGACATCCATCTTCTCCTGCCCTCAGGCATCGGAACTTCTGGTTCTCAGGTCTTTGGACTCCAGGACTTACCCCAACGGACGCTGACTGAATTATGCCACCAGACTTTCTGGCTCTCCAGCTTGCAGATGGTGTATCTTGGGACTTCTTGGCTTCCATAATTGTGTTAGTCAATTCCCATAATAAATCTCTCATCTCTCTCTCTCTATATATATATATTTCCTATGGGTTCTATTTCTCTGGAGAACCTTGAGTAATACACACTCAGGACTTCATTTCACTTTCTCTAAGAGAAATTCTTGACCAGCTTTACAGATAAAAATCCAATATAGCTTCTAAAATGCTTAATGAAATAAAAAGGTAGAATGCCCATTTTATTCTATAGCCAGACTTTTTACTCTCAAGGGACACAATTATTCCTTTTCAGTTCAGAATGCATAAGTTTTTATTACATTCTCAAGCTAAGGCAAAGATACGCTCTAAATAAGAATATGCATCACAGAGCACAATCATTACAGAGTTTGATTTTCCAGAAACTTCTCCACTAAATTCTCATAGATTTCATTTTTAATATAATGAGAAAAGATTGAGTCCACTTGATTTCATATAATTGTCAAATATAATTTTTACAAGATAGATTGAAATACGAGGAAAACTTTCCATATTTTAAAATATAACTCAAGATATGCTACTTCATTGATGACTGCAAGTTGCTTTGAAATGCATAGAAAAATAAGATGGATTGATAGATTGGTAGAGGGATGGATGAATGGATAGATATGTGATGAAGCAAATAGAGTTAAATGTTAATTATAGAATCTGGGTGGCGGGTATGTGGATATTTAGTGCACAATTCTTGCAGTTTTTAATATTTTGAAAATTTTGATAATAATCCCAAAACAGAGACCACTTATTATTCTACATGTCTGTAAGATTTTCCCCTGAATCCACCTATATCCACCCATCACCTCTACCACAGAACCTTTCAAAAATTGATTTAAAGCTTTCTCCAGGCAATATGGTGCATATATATTTTTTCTCATTTATTTTATTTATTATATTTATGGATATGCTTACCCATGTACTACCCATGTTCTCTTCTCCAAACCAGACAGAAGTTGAAATTACATGGAAGAATAAACCCAGCAGGACATACTTCCATTCTAGAAAGATGCTCAGCTGGTACCCTTAGTGCACTGTAAGAACAATCTGCTTCAGCATCAGTTATTTTAAGGAATGTTAGCTCTGAGATGTCATAGCTACCAAGTGTAGAGGAAGCAGTTGGAAAAATACTATCATAAAGACAAATAGAAAAAAACTTTAAAATTTGGAAACTGGGTACATGGGAGAAGGCTCATAAATGATCCTTACAGTGGACTGTATTTTCCCCCAAATGGCTGCAACAATACCTCTCATCCCACATGTCCTTTTTGACAATGTGACTTTGACATTCCTCCCATCAAGAGATGGGGGTTTATGTTTCTTCCCCTTGAATCTGGTGGGCTTGTGACTATGGTGAAAGTGACATTGTGTGACTTCCGAGGCTAGGTTACAAATGGCAATATAGCTTCCGCTTGGTTCTCATAGGGGTGGTCATTGTTTTTATTCAATCACTGTGTTGTGAAGAAGCCCAAGTCACCCTATGGAGAGGTCACCATGGAGAGGAACCAACAACCAGTCCTAACTTACAGGGCATGTGAATGAGTCACTTTTGGGGGTGTGTCCTATAGCCCCAGTCAAGTCACCCCAGCTGATACCTCATGGAACAGCAATAACCAGTCTGAACCAAACCCTGCTCAAATTGCAGATTCGTGATCAAAGTAAATAATTGGAAGCCATAGCAATAGATAACTGATACAATGCCTAAGACAAAAACCATGTAAATTTGTACACACTGGCTTGCAAAATCAAGAGAACAACTATATCATTGTTCTAGCAGGAGATACAGATTTTGGAACCAACTGACATCTATCAATAACCCAGCTATTTCACTTAAAGCAATTCTGTTAGTCTCTCACATATGAAACCTTTTTTTCAAAAGAATTGCTAGCAAATGGCCAGGTTGGCTTGAGTTCATCCATCCAGCGAAGATTAATGAGTACCTATTATATAGAAAACACTGTACTTATCACAGTGGGGATACACAAATGGAGCAGCCAATCATTATAAGCTATATTTTCCTTATTATTTCTCCTTCAAACTGCTAATAAATATGGACATAATCAAAAATTAATCATGAAAAAAGAAGGAAAGAAAAGGCTGTTACTTTACTGATTCATAAATATGGCAATCATCTCATGAAAACATTGCATAGATTAACCAAATAAAAACAAAACTTCAGTTTATTTTCTCATTAATTAACTTTCCTAGTAAGAAATTTATAACTTCAAGACTGTCTTAGTCCATTTTGTACTACTGTAACAGAATACTTGAGACTGGGTAATTTATAAAGAACAGAGATTTATTTCTTACAGTTCTGGAGGTTGGGAAGTACAAGGTCAGGGGCCTGCATCTGGAGAGAGCCTTCCTGTTGTGTCACTCCATGCAGGAAGGCAGAAGGGCAAGAGAGCATGAGAGACAGAAAGAGGAAGGGGGGCCTAACTTATCCTTTTATCAGGAACCCGCTCCCATGATAACTAACCCACTCCCTTGATAACGGCATTAATCCATTCATGAGGGCTGCCCTCCTGACCTAATCACCTCTTAAAGGGCCCACCTCTCAACACTGTTACATTGAGCATTAAGTTTCCAACACATGAATTTGGGGGAAACATTCAGACCATGGCAAAGACTTTGTGGATAGGAGATTTCAATGTGTCTTCTTGTCTATTCACTGGCTTCCAAGCAAAAGAGTACCTAACTATACATACCAATTAAATGGTTGCAAATGGGGTCCCAGCCTCCCCTTCTGCTCCTTTTCCCAGCCTCCACATCATCCCAGATTAGTACCCCCAGTGATCTCCTACCCTCTCCCTTCAAAAGTAGCTCTAAGAGAAACGCTTGATAAATTCATTGAAACCAGACTATAATGTTAATGTGTTACGTGTAATCTTTCCTGGCAGTTGGCATTTTAACAGTGAAGTAACCAATCAATCAATCAATCAATAACACAGAAGCAAAACCTCTAGTTATAAAAATCCAACATTCAGTGAGATGGCCAGATTATTCATAATAGCCAAAAAGTGGAAATAACCCAAATGTCTATTAACTGATGAATGGACAAAATGTGATATATCCATACAATGGAATATTATTTGGCAGTAAAAAGGAATGAAGTCCTGATACATGCTACAACATGGATGAACCTTGATGTTACATTAAATGAAAGATGCCAGACACAAAAGGCCACGTATTGTAACCCTAACCTAACCCTAACCCTAGATATAGCAAACAGAGACAATTTAATGGGAGGAATTGCTTACACAAGGGTTGGAAGGGCTGAAGAAGTGAAAGGGGAAAGGTGAGGTTGCCCAGAGATTACTGATTGCAGGAAGCCTTTACCACTGCTAGGACTGGAAAGCAAAAGGGAAATGGGGTTCCTCTGAGCCCAGGAGGACTGTGCTGCTGGGGTTGCTGGAATACACTGTTCTTGGAGCACATGCTGCAGCCTCCTGGCAGGAAGCCAAGCACCTGTATTCCCTCTGATGGTGCAGGAATCCCATGGTGATTCCATCAAAGGGTTTTTTTCTGACATGGGAAAACTACAATACAATGTTCAGTGAAAAAAAGCAAAACAGTGATGATAATAGCTGCCATTTTTTGAGCAATGACTATGTGCAGGCATTTTACATAAATTACCTTGTTTAAGAAAATAGGGTAGGTATTATTATTATTATTATTATTATTATTATTTGAGACAGAGTCTTGCCACTTTGCCCAGGCCGGACTTGAACTCCTGGGCTCAAGCGATCCTCCCGCCTCAGCCTCCCCAGTAAGCTGGGACTGCAGGAGTGCTCTACTGCACCCAGACTGGGGTAGGTATTATTACCTGAATTTTACAGGTGAGGAAGTGGAGACTTTAAGAAAGGGCAAGTTTCCACTAACATGTGAGTTCATGAAGGAAAGGCTTCACTTCTCTGTTTCACCCTCATATTCCCAGTGCCACATAATTATTTTTTGAATGAATCCCAGTGCCACATAATATTTTTTTAATGAATGAATGAATAAAATTTAATAATAAGTAAGTGACAGAGACAGAATTCAAACCAGGTCTTTCTGCCTTTAGAGTTCATGTTCTTAATTATAACACACTGCTGCCTCCCATAGGTCCAGCGTGGGCTCAACTATGGGCAGGAATATATATATATTAATATATTTTAGGAAAAATATGCTAAATATTAACAATGGTTACCTGACTACTTCTGTTTGGTGGGCTTATGAATGATTTTCCTCTGCCTTTATACCTTTTTTGTACTATGCATATTTTTTTACCATAAACATAAGTTGATTTTATACACAGGATAAATAATTGAATTCCCCTCTTTTCTTAAAAATAAGTATTGAAGAGTGGCAGAGATTCCCTTTTCTTTATTTCCACAGCATATCTGCTAGCGGTTGCCATGGTAGAAATGGAAAGGTCTTGGTCGCAGCCCAGACCCTCTATTCAGCAACAGACACATGAACCTGTTGGCCCATGGATTGCAGGCTGTTTCTCCTCCTGCCAGACAAATCAGTGCAGATGGGAGTAACAATTTAAGCAGGTGTGCTTTTTGTTTCTATGCTATCAATTCATATTTATCATCCATTTACGTTTTGAGTGTCGTGGTAGACACCTTGATGTACCACCCCAGTCCCTCTTGGGCTTATTGTCCCAGCACCTTTCGGGAGTCCTCAGTTGCAGACAGCCACCTGGTCGAGGTGGCCTGCATCTGATGACTGACAGATGCAAGGTTGTAAGGCCTGGCCAGCTGGGCCCGACCCAGGACAGAGCTCCAGAACTTCCCTGAGCCTGTGGTTAGGCCTGCAGCTGCCCACTCCTGCTTTCCTCCCCTCATTCCACAGTGCCTGACCCTACGAGCACTTCCTAATAAACATCCTGTGTCCATCTCAGAGTCTGCTTCCTGGGGAACACAACCTGTGACAAGTCTCAATTCTTATTTTACTTTTTCGCTAAAAATCCATCTCATATTCAATAAAGAAAGGGACTACTACAGAAGGAAACAAGGAGTGGAAGGGCATTTTATAATTTAGCAAGATATCAGTACAGACGGCTAACTTTTCCATTAACCCAAAAAGCTTCACTGTCACTAGGCGACTCTGGCTAAGATCATGTCTAAAGTCTCACTACTCTTCAGAAGAATCTGCAAGTGGAAAAGCCTTACTAACCTGCACCCTCCCTGAAAAAATTTAACCTCATGCTGGTATTTTGGGACTAGTGGCCTTTCTGTGCCACTCAAATCTTCTTCCTCACTGAACATATACTGGCCCTAGTGATGGCCCCATTTCTCAACCACCTGCTACCCAGTGACTCTAGACTTTATCCACCTTGTCATCAGAAGGAACCCTTATAGCTCTTAAGATAAATTGCAGGGAAAGCCAAAGTCCAACCATTCTTCTAAAATAGTCAAAAATTCTAAGGGCTTGATTCAGGAACAGGAATATAAAGAATAAGCATGGAGACCACATGCTGCTCTGGGACAGACCAGGGAAGAAAAACAGCTGCTGGAAGCACCGGTTGGTAGCAGTCAGAAAGGAATCAGGTGGGCCATCGCCAGATGCTGCTAATGAACCAAGGGGCTGGGGGACCACTGCAGGCCCCGTAAGGTGTCCTGTCATAACTTCCCGCTGTCCCCCAAGGTCCCAGGCCTGCTCCCAGGCACAGAAGCTTCCACCTGCACCTGGGTATTAGAGAAGTGACCACTTTCACTGCCCCGTGGCGGGGAGGGGAGAAGAGGAGGGTCCCTAGCTAGAGAAATCCAAGGCAGCATGTTCAACACATCCTCCCGCAGGAACACTGCTGTCACAAGCCGTATTTGGGCTCTATGATGCTACTACTGTGCTTCTGGGACATTCTAAATTTGCTTTTCCAGCCCGACCTGGCCCTTAATCAACCTTGATAACCCTGTTTTTGAGAGCAAATGGTATCAATTTGAAAATAAACTTTTGGAGCAAAATCTCTTTGTAAGTTGAAGCCTCTCTTCTTCCCTTTCTCCCTCTCCTCCTCCTCCTCCTCCTCCTTTTTTTTCTTCTCCTCCTTCTTCTTTCCCTCCTGCCCTCTCTATATACACACATATACATACATATCAGGC
This sequence comes from Indri indri, assembly GCA_004363605.1. NCBI lineage: Eukaryota > Metazoa > Chordata > Mammalia > Primates > Indriidae > Indri > Indri indri. Next base: position 13,699 of record RJWJ010010809.1, on the reverse strand, counting down.
ATTAATCAAAGTTCACAATCCTTATGATTTTCTAAAAATATGAGTTTCAGATAACATGTATTAAATTCCTTCATTCATTAATTAAGATGTGGCAAGTTTCTACAGGTTGAGAGAACATATAATGAGGGAACCTGTGTATAGGCCCATCCCTGTGGGACCGTATTCAAAGCTCAGCTTTGCTATGAGCTCTGCTGCTCACAGGCAGGGTGACCCTGGACCAGTATCGTCACCTCTTTACATCTTAGTTTGCTTGTAATTGTACCTTTCTTAGGTTAGTTAAAGCTCAAAAAGTATTAGGTCTTATTACCATAATGTGACTGCCACTGAAATGATACAAGCAGGCCTATATTTACTCAGCAACGAAGAGACTTCTCTGCCTCTATTACAGATGAAATATGGTTCCAAAAGGTTTCTTTCAAAATGTCAAATTAGGGAAAAGAATTAGTCAGAGTTAAACAATTTGAGGGAACAATGGTGCCAAACTGACACCATCTGGGAAATCCTCTGTCTATATTTAATGTTTATTCTTTTTTTTTGCTCTACATTTTGTCCTGTTGAAAGCATTCAGTTGTACTGATGTCTGTTCCTCAGTTACCTGAGTCATAAAAATGTGCAAATCATGGGCAGAACCCTGCCCTCACATCCTCTTCCCAGTTCTGTGCACTTTGCTTCCTCTGTAACCCACATAAAAATCAGCACCCCACATAATCCAGTCTACATACTGAGAGTCATTCACGCAGCACAATCTAGCCTCCAGAAACATGTCACTGGAGTCCCTGAGAGAGTACCAAGGCAAGCCCAATTTGCAAGTCCCATGACAATTCTTACAGTCCAGTTTTCCCTTTCCTCTCACTTAGAACAGCTGTCCCACCCTGTAAGTGCCATGAATTCCTCAATCCCTCAGTATCCACTTATAATTTCTAAAAATTTCTCTACAACAACTAACCTATGTGATTTTCTCCCTTTTTAACTGTTCCACCTAGTTCAACCTTCTCTTCTCCCTGCTAGCAGTTCTCGCTTGCTCTCCTTTCCAAATTTACCCTATTAAACCAGTTATGCTCCTGTTAGGTTGGGACAAGCAGGAAAGGGACCAGATGTTTTGTCTAGGGGTTTCCACCAAGAAACAGATGATGTTAAGAGATGCTTTGTCTACTAGGAGGAACAAATTGACCAGAAGGGGGGCTCCCAAGCAGGAACAGATGATGTGTCAAGGGGGGTTCCAAGGACTGAACAGATGTTTGGTCTACAGTAAGGGGTCTCCAAGGACTGACCAACCAGAAAGAGGTAGAAAGGCCACAAAGTGGAGATATGATCAAGGCCACAAATGAGGGTCTCTGGAGCAAGCATACAAGTAAGGTGACAGTATCCTCAAGTGACCTACCCTCATTAACAGTAAAAATCACACCCACCCACACCATGATAGTTTACAAATACCATGGCAACCTCTGGAAATTGCCTTACAAGGTTAAAAATGGGGAGGGCTCCCAGTTCTGGGAATTCTCCACCATTTTTCCAAGAAAAACCATGAATATTCCACCCCAACTTAATATAAAATTAGGGAATTAACATAAAAGGGAAAATCTTGTTAAGCTCAGGGTCTCCTCCACTCAGGGGGGTTGACCCATTCCTTCTCTGGAATGTTTTATGCTTTAATAAACTTTGGCATTTTGCTTGCTTGCACCTGCTTGGTCTGCTCATTTGCTCCATCAACCCGGTACCAGTAACTATTCTTCAGTACCAGGAACCAAGAACCAGGGAACACGGACTTGACATCTGGTCCCCACACCTGACACTCCTTGCAATTCTCCAGCTCTTTCTATTCATGACAAAGATGGCCCCAGAATTTTTCACAGAAAGGGTGTATGGACTGAATTGTGTTACCTTAAAATTAGTATGTTGAAGCCCTGATCCTCAATGTGACTACTTGGAGATTGGGCCCTGAAAGAGGTAACTAAAATTAAATGAGCCCCTTAGGGTGGGCCTTAATCCAACATGACTGATGTCCTTAAGAGAAGAGGGACACTAGGGCTTCAAACGTACAGAGAAAAGGCCATGTGAGGACACGGCAAGAAGGTGGCCATCTGCAAACCAAGGAGAGAGACCTCAAGCGAAACTAAACCTGCTGATACACTGATCTTGGACTTCCAGCCTCCACAACTGTGAGAAAATAAATTTCTGTTGTTGAAGCCACCCATTGTGCAGTATTTTGTTGTGGCAGCCCTAGCAGACTAACACAAGGGGCTTAAGGCAAAGAGTAGCTCTAGGCGACCTCTCCTAAAGACATCACACTGTTTTTATTTAGCTTGCATATTTATTTAAAGTAGCTTGCATGGAGGTGAAGGCTGAAGAGATTATTTGTGGCATCCAAGTTCCCCCCTACGGTCCCGCGTTCCACAACCAAATCCAGTGAAACCTCATCTCATGTACTCTGAGCTATTCGCCTGTTCCAGTCTGCAACCTCATTTCTCCCAGCTCTGCAGCCTGCTATCCTGAAATCAAGCAAACCTGCCTCCTGCTCCCTTTTGCCCACAGTCAGCTGGCCTCTGTGACTAGGCCTCAGTGTACTTCACGTTCCCTCCCTCCTGCCTCCTCTCCATCACATAAATGCTCACACATGAGGGCCATCTCCTCGTGAGACTCAGTAGCCAGTGTATGTACTTATGGCGCTGTCCCCAAACAAGAACCGCAGGCACTGCCCCGCTGGAGCAGTCTGCTCCAGGCTGCCGTGATGAGTACCACACACTGGGGGGCTTAAACAGCGAAGTCTGAGATCAAGGTGTGGGCAGCGCTATTCCTTCTGAGGGCTGTGAGGGAGAATCTGCCCCTGCCTCTCACCTAGCTTTGGTGGTTTGCTGGCAATCTTTGGCTTTCCTTGGCTTGCAGATGCATTTCCCTGACTCTGCCTTCATCTTCACACAGTGTTCTCTCTGACTGTGTGTCTGTGTCCAAATTTCCCCTTTGTGTAAAGACACCAGTCATACTGAATAGGGGCCCGCTCTACTCCAGCATGACCTCATCCTAACTAATTTCATCTGCAATGACCCTATTTCCAAATAAGGTCACATTCTGAGGTACTGGGGATTAGGATATCAACGTATGAATTTGGGGGGCCACAATTCAACCCAGAACACCCACCTTAAGCAAACATTTACTTGAAGGTTCCCAGAGTGCTTTAAACCCATCTGCTCCCTGCTCCTTCACAGGAGTTGAAGATGAGGGAGGAAATGGCAGAAAATGCAGCGGTAGAGAGGCCACGCTACATTGAAAGAGGATTTGGGAGCGTATTTCTCAGGGGCACTATGAAGGGGCTGGGAGCACTCAGTTGCTGATAACACTTCTAAGTCAAAAATTCTCTAATTTATGGAAATAAAGTACTTCAATTTCACTGATGAAAGGAGGTGAAATCAAAAGTTCCAAAGCAGAAATCCTTACTCTGAGATCTAAGATTTACTTCCAGGGGTGTCCATGGCTCCCCCAAATTACATGCAAAATGTGGATTGGTTGTGTGCACCCCTATGCCTGTCTTAGGGGACAGTCGGTATTTTTCCCCAGATTTTCAAAGAGGTCAGGCCTCCCAAGAGTTACGCCCTCTGTTTGGGCCACTAAAAGGCTCATGTCCAGCAGAAGTGACTGAACAGTGAACTCCAGGTCCCTCTCGCACCCAAGCAGCACTACAGTGGGCTGAGGCCTCCCACCGTCACCCGCAGCTTTCCTTAGGAATGGGGCTCTCTGGCTTGGCTTTTCCCTCCTGCTGTCACCACTCGTGCTTGCATCCCTGGCCCCACTTTACTCAGCCTGTCCCGCTGCCCTCATCCCTAAGGTGCCCGATAAGCCTCCACTTCTTCGTGGGCCAGTTCCCCTGCGTTTGAAGTCTAATTATTTGCTTTCTCCTACCTTCTTCTCCCGGCCTTAGGTGAAATTCTCCCGGCCTTAGGTGAAACCTGGGCACCAAGTCCCCAGATCTCCAAATCTTCCCTTTATCAGACTTCAAAGTGGGTCGTGGTGGGGCAAGGGACTGATCCCTGAGCTGCTATGCACTTGGGTCTCTCCACTGGGCGTTCAGCCGGACTGAGGTGGGAGGTCAAGGATGGGGCCCTGCGAGGCTAGAAGCAAAGGAGAGCAAGAGCAAGCAGGTTTTACAGTGTCTGTGGCTTGCCCCAGGTTGCTCTTTGGAGCAATGTGAGTTATGATGAACCAGAGGGACAAATCTAGTCACATTCCATTCGAGACTCTACTGGAAAGACCAAATACAAATATTTGTTCCAAAGGCCAGAGATGGGATCTATATTATCTTGTAAAGCTAAGAGTTAAGAGACAGAGGGAGCCCAAACTTGGACAAACAAGCAGGACAGCGACAAATGAGAAGAATCCAGAACTGTTGCCACTGTTGGCCTTGGGCATCAATTTGTATAAAGGCAGCTGAATAGTTAAGAGCATGGACTCTGGCACCAGACTGCTCAGGTGCAGATTCTGGCTCAGCCATTTCCCAGCTGTGTGACCTTGGGCAAGGTACTCAAGTGCTACACATGTCAGTTAACTCGCCTACAAAATGGAGAATACTAAGCATACTTACCTCTTGGGGTTGCTGAGAGGATTAAGTGGATTAACATGTGAAGGATTTAGAACGGTGCCTGGCACACAGTAAGTGTTGCCTGATATTATTATAAAGTCAGCACATGCTGATTCACAGGCAGGCATTTGTGAGATCAATATCCATGTGAACACATCAGCTAAAACCTCCATTCCTCCCCCATTCTGACTGTGTTGCAGGCCTCCAAAGACACCAACAATAGCCACACACAGCCCAGATGAAGCCTGAATAGCTCATCACGCGGCACACACTACCTGGAGGTGCCAGGCTTGGAATGCCAGCTCCTTGACTTTCATCTGCTCAGCGTCTCTCTCCCAGAACCCCAATCCAGCTTTTTACTGTCTAATTTTCAAAATCTACCGCTTTACTCAAACCCATGCATGATCCTAATGAACTCCCTTCCAGTCTTGATCACCCAGTTAAACCAGCTCAGTGCATTCTTCACTAATACCCGAATCTCATTTTAACCTTCTGCCAAGTCTATTGTTCACAGTCCCATGCTGGCCTTTTCTAACCACCTAATTTTCTGTTCATGTGGCCTACTGACCCTTTCTAGAGGATGTCACAGAGTAGTAATGATTCTATAAGCTTAAGTTGTCCAACTTCAACTGCATGTTCAGTGCAATTGCATAGTCTTCAAATTCATCTCTTTGTCTCCAACACTAAGACATCTCCTCCCAAATGTCCCTCTCTCTTCAAGCCCCCAATCCCACCCACCTCTCTCATCCTCAATCCATGCCCTCCCCTTCTACTTTACCGACATCAGGCCATCAAATATGACTATCTTCCTCCATTTCTATCCCTCCCTTCCTTGTTTACTGTTTTAGTGGAAGTGTCACTCTTTTAAAAGAGTGACACTCTCATGAAATTAAATATAATCCATGATCCTGGATTGGATCATGCACAGAGGAGGGGGAAAAGTTGCTATAAAGGATGCTATGAAGATAATCACTAAAATTTGAATATGAATTATATATTAAAGTATTATCTCAATAGTAAATTTCCCAAATTTGCTGATTGCACTGTGGTACAGAAAGACATGTTCTTGTTTTCAGGAGATGCGTACTGAAATATTTAGAGGAGAAGGTTATGATATCTGCAATTTAGTCTCAGTTGAGCAAAAAAAATATATAAATAGAAAGAATAATTATATATTATTATATGATATATTTTATATATACATATATTTGAAGAGAGACACAGGGCACAGTGCTAACAGTGGGCCAATCCAAGGGGAAAGGCAGTTGGGAGTTCACTGTAATATTCCTGCAACATTTCTACAGTTTTGAAATTGTTTTCAAAAAAAATTTTAATTAAAAAAAACAGATTGTGCTCCAGGTCAATTCAGTAACTCATTTAGCTTCTCAGACATTCCTCTTGAATAGAAGTTCTAGAGATAATCACTTGAGTTGAATGAATTTTCTAAATCCTTTCTTAGGCATATATGTATAATACAATACCAGGGCATATATCTTTATCAGTTCATCCACGAAAATTTCAAGGGTTCAGAGAAGGATCAGTTTAAATAATAATATATTTGGCATGATGGCTTTCTCAGCTAATCACTGTTAATTGCTATTTAAGAAGATTTTTATTGCTTCTAAAGAAATAAAAACATGTATTTCAGTAAAAAAAAAAAAAAAGGCAAACTCCTTTCCTTGGCACTCTTGATTTAAATCCTTCCCTCTCTCTTCCCAGTTATCCTACGACGTTCCTTCCCTTTCCAGCTCTTGAACCTACATCAGTTCTTTCCTCTACCCTGCAACTACACACAGGTCTTCACCGTCCTGGAAAAGCCTTTCCCTGCCTCTTCTAGTTACCATCTGTTTCTGTTCTTCATTGCTCTACTTCTTGAACACACAGTCAATATCTTCTGCTTTTCTTCTAAAAATATCATGTGTGGACAGAATGAAAATATGGAGGCAAAGCAAGAGTGACACGTGGAGTCCGGGGTTTTGCAAAATCTGATCCAACTCAATAAATATTAATTGCATTCATCACCGTGCTAGGCCCCTGGGATACAAATCAAACCAAATGTGGTAGGTTCAGTAATTGGCTCAGTCACAGATAGGAATTGACGGAGCCTGGATTGAAACCCAGGCATGTAACTCCAGAATCTCCTTTGGGCAGCATTATTTGATGGCCAATGGAAGCTCAAGAAATGTGCTGTGGAGTTGCACAGGAAGATACAACTATTTGGGTCACTTCGAGATAGATGAGAAATAAAAGAACTGGCAAAATGACAGCTTCCTGAGAGAATTAAAGGTTGGCAAAGATTTCAGGCTCTGGGCATCTGCAACTGGCCAGAGCTAGGAGGAAGCTAGAGAAAATTAGAAACTCTTCGGGACTTGATGCTGCACCACCTAAAGGATGCTGGGTGTGCAAGCAGTTGCCGAAGGCTCACAGAAACCTGGCTTTGCTCTTGTGCTGGTCAGCGTGGTCCCCTGTGCTGTGATTCTACCTCTTTCTCATTTCCCTGGTTCCTTATACCTTCTTGCTCTTTATTCTCCAAGAAAAGGCCTTTGGTGCACCTTTTTCACTCTTAACCATTCATCTCAAAAAACATTACAATTCCCTGGCTTCTAAGACGGCACCCAAATCTGAATTGGCAGTTCTGACTTGTCTCTAAAGCCCCCAGTTTCAAATCTTAGGTGCCACTTTAGACTCAAAATGTATACAAATGATTTTTTTCTAATCTTTCCAAAGCTACCTGCCCCTCTCAATGTTGCTTATTGTTTTTAAGGACACCACTATTGTCCCAACCCTTGGAGCCCTCTTTCATTTCTCCTTAGTCTTCCGGATGCAACAGTTGCCGAGTTCTCTCAATGGTTTCCCAGTTTCTTTTAATTTCTTCCCCAATTATCACTCCTGCGGCCATGGTACTAGTTCAGGCCATTACCTCCACATGTCTTCCAACGATGCTTTCAGAGGCTTTGGCCTCTGAACACTTTCTCCTGTCTCCAGCTCTCTCCCCTTCAGCCAACCTGTGTGGAGTTGCCAAGCTAATCTGCCTAAATCACAGCTTGGATCGTGTCACTGCTTAGCTAAGAAAAGCTTTATGACTGCCCACGCTCTACAAAGAAAGATCCAGCCTCCTCATGGGACTTTGGAGGCCTTTTGGAGGCTGCTCTTTGCCTGGCAGATGGAGGCACAAGAATGACACAGATGGGGAGAAGCTCTGGGCTTCACAGTGGTCCGCTCAACTGGTTCTCCATGCTAAACCCTACTCTGCAGACCCCCCAAACACTTTACTCACCATTCCAGTGCCCCGCACTCTGGCTCCACCGCACTTCACAAAATTCAGTTTCACTGTTGAACGCTAACCCTCTTCCCCTCCACTACGCAAATCCCAGGCAGCCTGCACAATCCCATTCCATTCCAACTCTGCCTCGAAGCTTCCCCAGGATCTCCAGCCCCTTCCGTCTTCCTAACGTCTCTACAGCAGTTTATTTTTACTACCACTCATTTGAGAATCAATCTTCTGCTACTGTCACTAGATTTCTTGCACTGGCAGGTTGAATTGTCAGTTTTCTCTACATCTTTGTATGTTCAGTGCCAAGCAAGCACTGATGTATCCTATCAAAAGTTATATTTAACAACTACCTACATATACAAGAGTTAACACTGCTAAATTTTTAAATATTTCAAACATATAGAAGAGTAAAGACATCAGTATAACAGACCACCATGCCACCATCTCCCAGATTTAACAGATGCTAATATTTAACCAAATTTGCTTTGGAAATCTTAAAAAGAAAGAAAATAAAAACTTAACAGAGAACGGTTAAAGCCTACTTCCCTCCCTTCGACCCACATATATCCCTATTCCTCCTCTTCTCTCCAGAGGCCATGACCGTCCTCATTCCCAAGAACGTTTGTACTTTTAACTATCATATATGTATATTTCCAAAAAAATACTATCTATAATTGTGTGCTTTAAAATTTTACATAGATATCATATTGCTGTGGTTTGAATGTCTCCTCCAAAACTCACGTGGAAACTTAATCCCAATGTGGCATTATTGAAAGGCGAGTCCTTTAAGAGGTGATTGGATCATGAGGGCAGCCTTCACGAGTGGATTAATCCACTCGGGGATTAATGGATTAATGAGTTAATGGATTATCATGGGAGGGGAACTGGCCGCTTTCTAAGAAAAAGAAGACAGAGTTAGTTTATGAGCACGCTCAGCCCTCTCAACCTGTGCTGTCCTGTGTAGCCTCAGGACTCTGCACAGAGTGTCCCCACCAGTAAGAAGGTTCTCACCAGAAGTGGCATCCCCCCTTTTTTTTTTGAGACAGAGTCTCACTCTGTTGCCAAGGCTAGAGTGCTGTGGCGTCAGCCTAGCTCACAGCAACCTCAAATTCCTAGGCTCAAGCAATCCTCCTGCCTCAGCCTCCCGAGTAGCTGGGACTACAGGCACACGCCACCATGCCCGGCTAATTTTTTTCTATATATTTTTAGTTGTCCAGCTAATTTCTTTCTTTTTATTTTTTTAGTAGAGACAGGGTCTCATTCTTGCTCAGGCTGGTCTCAAACTTCTGAGCTCAAATGATTCGCCTGGCTCGGCCTCCCAGAGTGCTAGGATTACAGGTGTGAGCCACCGCGCCTGGCCAGAAGTGGCCCCTTTGACTTCTCAGCCTCTGGAACTGTAAAAAATAAATTCCTTTTCCTTATAAATTATCCAGTTTCATGCTTTCTGATATAAGCAACAGAAAATGGATGGAGACACATATTATACCTATCCTGTTCCAATGGGCCTTTTTGTAAACCGAAGTTTTTGTTTTTGAGATTTATTCATGCTGATGCCTTCATTCATTCTGCCTGTCATTCACTGTACCCGTTGCATCAGTTTGGGTCCCAGTAATAAAGAGATGACACACACAAAAGATTTAACTGAAGAGAGTTCACTGCAGGGGCTCTTCATAGGGATGTGGGCAGGCTTGAGGGAACCATCAAGGAATGATGGTGACACACCCAGGGACTAGTGGCATCAAGAAGCTTTTGTGCTGATTATCTTTGCTCCAAATTCATTCTTCATTGCCAACTCTGTGAAAATGGATCTGAGCCCTTTAAATATTTTTCCTTTGCCACCGGCGTGATGTTAAGCACTGTCGGCAGAGGGTAAGGGAGCAACATTGCAGAGGCAAAGGGTTTCAAGCTCCTTCAGCACTCACAACCTGCAACTAACTTCTCAGGAGCCTGGCTCCTGCTGTGGACAGCAGCCAGCAGCACCCTGTGGTGAAATCTGACACTCATCTCTGGTGGTTTTGCAGCCTCCAGTGAGACATCTCCCTGTGAACAGCTTTGCCTGGCACCCTAGCAGGGAGATTCCCAGCAAATTCCAGAGCACAGATTTTCAGTAATACCTGTGTAGCACCACAGTGCCTTCTCTGCCTTTTAGGGAGCCACAGCTGTGCCCTCTCAATGAGGTCTGGATCTCAGCCCTGGAGTGGGGAGGGGCTCTTCCTCGGGTGCTGTATCACAGCCACAGGGGTAGCGGTTAATCCTTATATTCAGCTAGGCTCATATGCCCCAGAGTTCTCTTTACTTCTTACTAGCCCATTCCTCATTACTCCAATCCCCTGCTCTAATTCATGACTTTTTATATTAAACCCTCTGTTCAAGTTACTGTGTGGCTTCTCTCTCCTGATTGGCCCTAAACTGATACATAGTTATCACTCCTAAGCTTGAAGGGCCAAGAGGAGGGAACAGCTACTGAAATCCAACAAGAAACAGAATTATGGGAGAGTGGCTGCCTGATTCAGAGAATAGATAAATAAATTAAGGTTTACTCATACAATAAATTACAACACAACGTTTATGCAATATTTTCTAGAAGGGAAAATGTAGTCTCCATTTTCCCTCCTGGACATATTCTCAACCCTTCTTCACTGCTCTGTGTCTGGGAAACTGACAGTGGGGTGCCCGCAAATGGTTAACAACGAATACCGTGGGGAAAAAATGACCCTGGTTTATAGTGTTTGCTGATTTCTTTGGCATAAATACTCCCACTATTACTAAGAGCCAGCCCCAGCACACCACAGGAGGCTGACCACTAAAGATGAAAACTCTAAGCTCCTCTGCCCTCTGGCTTTCAGATGGCTCTGCCACTGGGGGGCCCAGCAGAAGATGGGAGGTGAGGTGAGGTAAGAGAGCCCCTCTCTCCCCTGCTTCCCCCACCCATAGGCTGTGGTTGGGTGGGACTGTGTTTCCCTCCCCACAAGAAGCCTGGTTAGGTTGTTCCTGCCCTTTCTCTATTACACAACACAGCTGCAGCAGTGAGCATCTTTGTGCATGTCCCCTAACCTTTGTGTGAGAATTTCTATTGCAGTAGGGGTATCGGATAAAATACAGGATGCCCAGCTAAATTTGAACTTCAGATAAACACCAAATAATTTTTTAGTATAAGTTTGTCCTAAATATTGCATGAGATATATTTATACTAAAGATATATTTGTCTGAAATTTGTCTGAGATTTGTCTGAAAATCAACTTTAAGTGGATGTACCATTTTTTTGTTTTGTTTTGTTTCTTGCTAAATCTGACAACTCTACCTGGGGAGACTCCTCAGAAGTGGGATTTCTGTGTGGGTATTGTTCTTCCCAAAATAATGTCTGTAACATCATGATAAATTTTCAGCCATAAAAATCAGAAACTGAACTAGCCAAAAGAGATAAAAGGATCTACTTACCCATCATAGATGACAACCAAGAAGAACAACAAGTCCCAGATGAACATAAAGATAGCATGTATTCTGATATAGTCCTAGATGAAGAAAAAAATTTAGTTATGTCAGATGTAGATTTTTTTAGATCTGGTTTCTCAAACCACCTCCGAAAGCCAAAGAGTCAAGAGCCCATAAATAACTTTGAAGGCAAAACTGTGGAACCCTTATAGATCAAATTAGACCAAATATAAAATTATTTGGCAGTATAAAAATATAAAAAGAATATATATGAATGTCTGTATTTAGGGAAGAATAATTTGAGAGATTTACTTTAGTCTTAGATAATATTATGCAATGCAATTAAATAACAGTGACAGCACAATAGAGTTCATTTTGTGTTACCTGTATCTACTCTTGTTTATTTATTAATAATTGCATTTTCTCAGAAATAAAACAAAAAAAATAATGTCTCCAACATGGTTTGGGTTCTGTAAATCGTATACGATGGCTTGGTTTCACATTCTTAAGATGCCTTTTAATCTAGTTTTCAGTCATCTGTGACCCTGCATTAGCTCTTTGACAGGGCTTGACAGTAGGTGAGGCTGTGATCAACTGCTGACAATGTAGAGACTAGGGTTCTCTCTGGTGCAATGAGGAAGACCATTATATGAGACATGTCCATAGAGGAGGCCAAGGAATGTGCTCTCTGAAACTCAGCCTATCTGGACTCAGCCTCCCCTCCACCCTAACACTGGTAAATGCCTCTGAGCAGGCCAGTGGGAATTTGCCTTTGGAGCCGAGTTCCCTTCCTTTCCAGAGTCCCCCTCTCCAACCCACTTCCCAGAGGCCTGACTCTGGGGTCCTACCCAGGCTTACACCCCTGAGCATCACACTTGACCTTCTCCCTACTTCCCTGGCAAGTCTTGCCTGTTTGGAGAAGTTTCTTTGCTGTCAGGGCACTACAAAGCAAGGTGACAAATTAATGCCCAAAAAGGCACTAATGTTGGTGAAACGCGTTGCCTCCCAGGAGCATTTGTGTTTAAAGCAGTAATCCAAAGGGCTGGATTTTAAGACAATTTTAGGGGGCTTTTCTGGCACTTCGCACAGGTAAACGCGATTCTTCCTTCCCTTCCAGAGGAAGCATTTTTTTCCTTCTTTTTCACCATTTCCTCCACAAGCTTATTTCATTTTTCCTCATCCAGAAGAATTCCTAATTTTCTGACCTTGGGGTAGTAGATTTAAATAGGTCCGGATCAGGCAGACAATTGTGTTTGAGCACATCTACGTGAGATACAGTTGTTATAGTTATCCCACAGTGCCATCTGCTGCCTGAAAGTATCAGGCACCGCGAGTTACCTTACTGTGTATTTTACAAGAGCAGGTTTTTTTCTTAAAGGGACAGTTTGCTTTGGTTTGGTTAGGTTAGATTCGGTTTGCCTTGGTTAGATTTGGTTTGGCTTGGCTTGGTTAGGTTGGGTTGGGTTGGATTAGGTTCAGGTTTGGTTCGCTTTGCTTTGCTTCATTTTGCTTTGCAACACTGATGAACTTCTGGGGTTCTATTAGGTCGGCTAAGAAGGCATTGTCTAGTAAGTAGATTCTGTCTCGGAGGTCTGGGCCTGAGATTCTGCACTACTAGCATGCTCTCAGGTAATGCCACTGCTGATCTGACGGCCACATTTGAGTATCCAGGATATACCGGAGTAGAACACATGCCTGGGCAGGAAACTTTTATACCACAAGGCTCCTGGATGCATTTTTTAAATGCTCTCAGGGGCTTGATGAAGCAAGACTGTCATATGAGGAGGCAAGGCCTGGCCAAGGCTGCGGAATGGGCTCAAGGTACTTGGACCCAGACTCCCCTTCACCCTTTCACTATGTGGGTTTTTTCAGACAATTAACATGTATGAAAACAGCTTTTTTCTCTTCCTCCACAAGATAGTTTTATCTTTCCTCACCCAGAAGACTTCTTAATCTTCTGACCATGAGATGTAGATTTTAAATCGGTCTAGATCAAGCATACAATTGTGTTCGATTTTGTTTCTCCAGCTTCCTCCAAGCTATGGGAAAAGCAATCACTTTCTAGTTGTGCCACAGTGCCATCTACTGTCTGAAAGCACAGGCACCTGAAAGTGACTTTACCCTGTATTTTGTAAGAGCAGTGCCGTCTCTCTCTTTTTTTTTTTTTTTTGAGACAGAGTCTCACTCTTTTTGCCCAGGCTAGAGTGAGTGCCGTGGTATCAGGCTAGCTCACAGCAACCTCAAACTCCTGGGCTCAAGCAATCCTTCTGCCTCAGCCTCCCGAGTAGCTGGGACTACAGGCATGCGCCACCATGCCCGGCTAATTTTTTCTATATATTTTTAGTTGTCCGATTAATTTCTTTCTATTTTTAGTAGAGACGGGGTCTCGCTCTTGCTCAGGCTGGTCTCGAACTCCTGAGCTC
>RJWJ010010808.1:0-46005 GCA_004363605.1 Indri indri | reverse complement strand
AGGGGCTAGACTGGATGTCCTTAGATACCTTGTTTTGTTCTAACAATATATAATATTAATAGGCTTCATTCATTCTTTCATGCAACTAATATTTATTGAGTGCCTGCTGTAAACTAGATGTTTTATATCAGAGATTGGAAGTCAGGAGTTCATTTCTACTTCATTCAGTATTAATTACGATTTCACCTTGTGTAAAAGAAAAAAAAACCCACTCATTTGATTCAGGGATGATGCCTACACCCTAGCAATGGGGAGGGATGGAAAATAAATGTACAGTGGCAACAGTAAGCAGTAACATCCTGCTTCTCTCAAAAGACAAAAAAGCCCCAAACACATTTGCCTAGAAGGGTTCCTCTGTGTTCATTTGGGAGCCTGGGAGTACTTTGGGTCTTTCCATTTCCCTCCTCCCACAAAGAATAGAAGTCAATGCCATGCCAGTGTGTGTGTGTGTGTGTGTGTGTGTGTGTGTATGTGTGTGTGTGTGTGTATACGTGTGTATATGTAAGAATGTTTACATGTATAGTGACTGTGCATAGGCGGGTATTTAATTTTGTGTACATGTATGTTAGTGCATGTGTTTCTTACTGTTTTCATGTAAGGATGCAGATGTGTGGTGTATGTTTCCATGTATGTGCATGTGTGTGTGGTATGTACATAAAAGCTGTCCTAGGCTTTACCTTACTCTAAAAGCTGAGTAATAACATGGAAAGTGTGAGTCAGAAAGGTGAAGGGTTAACTGTTTAATGAATACGAAATTCATTCAGAAAACTGCTGTTTGTAACTGGTGAGAGGAAGTATTGAGTAGTTTCTCGTAAAGTTACAATAGCCAGTCCTGCAAAGGAAACCCCTCCTAGCCTGGAATTCCAGAGTGTTTCCTTGAATTTGAAAGGTGGCCAAAGAATGAGCAGGCATGTAAAAGAGAAGGGGATGGGGAGGACCTGGAGTGGAGGACATGAATCTGTCTTCCCTTCCGATCTACCATGGCTTCCCCCACTTTCATCAACAATTTTAAGGGAAACTGATGGACCCATACTTAATATCTCCTCTCCTATCTTTTCACTTTTGTTTTCCTCATGACCTTTCTTCTGGGGTGGCTTAGTGCTTAGTTTCAGGAGAAACCCTGAATTCCAGCTCTTCTTTCTTTTCACTAAATGAACTCGATTTCCTCATCTGTCAAATGGGTACACTGATTCTTTTCTCAAAGATAATTGCTGTGAGCATCAGATGAACATAAGCTTGCAGCTTACAGAAGGCTCTGACCTCTGTGGAAGTAGGAAACACTGTGGTTTGTTCCTCTTTGTCTGTTTAGCACAGCACTTGGCACATGATAGACACCCCAAAGTATTTGTTAAATAAATGACTATGTTAAAAGCCCCCCCCTTTTTTTTTTTACTAAATTGCTAATTGCTATTATAAAACCATTTGGTGATAACAGGGAAAGAGAAGAAGTTGAGAGGCATTCTTTTAATTTGTATTTCATAGAGATTCCAAGGGAGGGTGAAGAGAAGGAAGCAGACAGTCTGGGTGGGAACCGCAGGCTGGAGTCAGCAAGAAGGACTGACGCCAGTTGGTGCTTCTGGAGCCAGGGCTCCTTCACTGTCTGCCCTTCTGCTCTCTAGGTCCCCCACCCATCCCCACTCTACATCTAGCACAAACGCAAATCCCTCAGCTGACCAACAGGGGGCACCCCTCTTATGAGCTTGGCATTGATGTTGCTGAGCTCTGCCCACGATAGTGGGGAGAAAGCAGAATTTGCAGATCAGGCATATCCAGGTTCATATTTTGACTCTTTTACTTGGTAGCCAGGGGACCTCAACTGTTAAATAGACATGGTGATGTCTGCCTTCCAGGGCTGTTGGAGGGAAGGAAGAAATGGGAAGCGGGGGGAGAGAGAGAGAGAGAATGAGCACACGTGGCAGGCCTTGGTATTAATAGGATTATATTTATACAAAAAGTCACTATCAGATGATTATAATTTTGTTGAAATAAGATACATAGTAGAACGTAGAACTAATGTAATAATAATATCAGAAAGTGTCCCAGGGAGCTTTCCTATAGAAAGATAAAATTGTGGGTGGATGATGGGTGGGTATCTGCTACCACTCCAGTACTCAGAATGCCCACACTCTTCTAGATCATTAGCTAAATTTAGGAGGTAAAGCCACATACACACCCTCTTTCCAATCCCAGATCCTATCTGCTTGGATCCAAACAGCATCCACATCTTGCCTGAACTATTTGCAATCATGAAGGTAGAGCTTCTCCTTGCTTAGGGGTTGGTCCTTAATTCCCTTAAGTGACCTCATTTTAATTAGGCCTCACACATTCCTTCAGTGGTAAGTATATGTCAGGCTTGGTTAGGACCTCAAGGCTTAGGGATTAATGAAACAGAATTCTTTTCCTTTTCAAACTCAACAATATGGTGATTTCTTTATTGTTACAATTAGCGGCATGGCTTTCATCCTCTATTCTAAAAACTGTGCAAGGGCTTTAATGTTCATCTCATTTTTAGTCCTCACCACAGTTCTGTGTCGTGGGTACTCTCATTATACCCATTTTATGAATGAGAAACTGAGAGCAAAATTGGTCACATAACTTGCCTAAAACCAATCAGGTTACTGATGAGAGGGTAAGAATTCAAATGCAAATAGGCTGACTCCAAACCTCACCTCTGTGCTAGAAAATAGAAATAAATGGCATGGTATAGAGTCCTCTAAATGACGATGGTCATGAGGGAGAATTCTCTGGTGCAGCGTCATTTTAGCAATGCCTTGGAAGTTGAATAGGAGCTTGCAGTTAAAAAAGAGAGGAAAGGGCATTCTGAGCAGAAGAGACAGCATTTACGAAGAATCTCAGAATTATAACAGTTCCCATATCCCCGGACAGTGTGATGCCAAGGTCATTGGCGAGTACTTTCCCACCTCCCAGAGGGTTGGCTAGGGATGAAGGGGACACTGGCAGAGGGGAGGCTTTGAAGAGTCCACACTTGCTCAGTCAGGACTTGAATGGCTGTGCCATCTTCTCAATGCCAAAGCGGGGCTCAGTCTCTGTGTGTGCTTTGGATTTGAGACAACCTGGTGATTTAGAGTTGAAAATGTGAATAAATTGGGTGATTCTCCAAAGAGTTATCATGTTTAGTCAAATCAGATCAGTGCCTCCAAAGTCTTACATCAATTTTTCCTGTGTGGCTCAGGTACGTCCTTAGAAAGTAATCCGGCATGTTTTCAGCAAGAGTGTCAGAGGTGACAATAGCTGTAATGCTTTGACAGAACTGTAAATAAGAGCGTGTAAGTCCCAGGGCAATGGATGGGGGAATGTACAGGGGGAAAGTAAGGTGGGTGACCTTTCCCAACCATCTGTATTGGACTGGAAATGTGGTTGCTTTCACCAACTTGTCGTGACCTGTGAAATGGAATTGAAGACAGAGTCTTCTTATTCCAATTGTCAGGGGTTTTAGGAGACAGGGCATACAGAGCTGTGGACAAGAAGAACACCCATCAGAACATATTTATTTGGAGGAGGAATATTTGAACAAATAGAAGGGATATTTCAGATATCTTTCTTTTCCCCTTTCTCCATGAAGGAGAAGCCAACATCTTTCTTTTTTTTTTTTTTAGTACTGGGTGACAACTCAAAAAAGACTTTTTAGTCAGTGATTCAGGTAGAGGAGGAAGCAGCAACAGGCAGTGCTTCATGTGAAAGTATTATAGAATGCAAACATCTAATGTGTTGATATTATTTTTGTAGTAATTAAGAACTAATTCATGTTCAGATAATAATCATGACTTTTTTTCTTTCTTTTTTTAAATTTTTTTTTATTTCTGCATATTATCTAATACATCCTGTACTTATGAAAGGATAATCTGCACATGACACTTTGAAAAAAAAGTCTTTGCATATAAGGGATGGTGTCTGAACCTGGCTGGGAAATTATGACAATGAAGAAATATGTGGGTGTCCTCACTTCACTTTTGTTGTCTCAAAATGTCCAGTTCTCATGTTTTCCCCAATGAAATCCCCACTGAAAACAGAAACCAGAACTATGAACTAAAAGAAAAATATCAATTTGAATTTCTCTTCCGGCAAACTGCCTTTTTAGTTATTTTAGTACATTTTCTTGGTGGCTGAAGCATAGCAAACAAGGTTGTATTTCCTTCCCACAGACACCAAATTTCTTCGAATAATACGTAACATGGCACACAGGGCGTTTACCACACAAAATCAAAGCCACTCGAGAAAATATGGGTTGGGGGAGAGGGAGGAAGCAGTAGGTACCATCTCACTTGGGGATCTAGTTCTCACAGGTCACCAGGTAGCATCAGAGGGTCTGTGCGAGTTTCAGCGGGGAGAGAGGGGATCTCTTGTGCTCCATCCTGGCTGCCATACCTGCGTTCCACTAATTCTGAAAGGTAAGTGAGCAAGATCCTCTCTCTGGAATCCGATCAAATGTTACTAATAAATCATGGAACCCAGAGTTGGGTGCTGGACAGAAGGTCACGAGGACATTTGAGCCAGCCTCTGACTGGTAGCAGGTGATGGGTTATGATGCCAGTTTGGGAGACCAGGTAGCTAAGGCCCAGGGGTGTTCAGGCATCCTCCCCCAGTCCAAAGGTCAGCTCCAGGGACCAGGCTGCAGGTCTCTGACCGTGAAGAATGATTCTCTTTGCATTATCACACACGCCTCCTCAACTAAACAGTGAAGGACATATAATCTGTACTGCAGCCAAGACTACAGCTGTGGGAAACACAGGGTTTCCCCTCCACACACCCACCTTAGAGGAGTGTACTACAAAAGTATAGCAGATCATCACACCAGGATTTAGCTTTGTGACTTCCTCATGCTTAGAGAAATGTAGGCAACACTGCTTCACTTTGCATAGCTGAACTTGAAACTGGGCAAAATCATACTGAGTGCTTCATCTGTATTTGTAGTCAGATATTTTTAAATACTGTTTTATTACTCAACATAAAAATAATACATACCTATTATGAAAATAAAGATAAATGTAACAATGCTTTTTCAAAAATATAATTCTGTAATTATGAAAATTATCATTAATATTTTGGCATATGCACAGGTCAGCAAACTTTTTCTCTAAAGAGCCAGCAGTGGATATTTTCTTTTAAGGACCTATGTTCTTTCTATTGCAGCTATTCAATTCTGCTGTTGTAGTGCAAAAGCAACTATAAACAATATATATAGAATGAGTGTGGCTGTGTTCCAATTATTTACAAAAACAGGTGGCAGGATGGATTTGGCCTGTGGATCATAGTTTGCCAACACCTGGCATATAGAATTTAGAATTTTTTCTATGTGTATTACATCAGATACACAACTGTGCATACTTCTCCTTTCACTTCATGTTATAAATACTTTCTCAGGTTATTGAACATTTTTCACACAGTATTCTGCACAAAACAATTACATATTATTCCATTTTATGAGTGTAGCAAAATTTGCATGACCATTAGACATTTACATGTTTTCCAGTTTTCTTATATTTTACATACTTTGATAAATATCCACGTACATTCAATTTTTGTCTTCATTTCAGTTCATTTCCATAGGATAGATTTCTGAAAGTTTCATTGTTTTAAATACTCATAAAAAATACTATCAATTATTTGTTTCAAACGGCTTCACCAATTTACTCCCAGAACTGTGTATGAAATTGTTCATTTCTCTGTAAGCTCACTGACACTGAATGTTAGCTCATCGGAAACCATTGTTAAATTTGATAACAGCCAGAATATCTCAGGATAACGAAGAACTCAGTGAAAATGATGCTCAGGTCACTAAGCTTCATCAGCCTTCACTCACACAGGTCAGATGACCCCCCCCCCCAGGCCCAGCCCCAGTCCCAGTCCCAGCCTCAGCCCCAGCCCTAGGCAGAAGGCAGAGAATGGAACCCATTATCTTTCTGAATGTAACTTCCCTCTTCCTGTTCACCTCACATCTGGATGGAATACAAATCCCCTGACTTCCTGTTTCTCTCCCTACAAAAGTTTCCAAATGTCAATTTCAAATTAACCCTTTATTTGCTTTTTGCTTCTCTGACTTCAACACCAAACCTTTTGCTGGTATTGTTTTATTTTCTTAAATTGAGTTTCAGTGGGCACTGCCTAGTTAAGATTCTCCATTTGACCACTCTTGGTTAATTGCCTTCACTGAGGCAGGCAGCTCACAGGAAACATGGACAATAGAGAGTAGTGGGGTCTGTGGTGCAGACATTCCAATTGAAACCCTTTCAACAATGTGCCAGCCAAAGAAGACAGGTCTGTTGGTTAGATCAGGCCTACAGGGTCTTTTGTTTGCAGTGCTGGCTCCAGCTAATTAGCTGTTCCTACCCAGTATGTCTTTTACATTTTTCCCAGATACTGGGCTAGAGTCAGGTGGATTGGGGTCAAATTTTGGCTGTGGAATTGACTAAATATGTGACCTAGAAAAAGTCGCTTAGCCTCTATTAGTTTCTATTCCATCTGTAAAATGGGGAAAATAGTACCTTTCTCCTAGAGTTGTTGCGAGAAGTAAATATGATTCCACACTCTTATCATAACTGCCCATTCCCTCCCTATTATCCTCACTGCTGCTTAGTTCTAGCTGAAACATTGCAGCACAAGTCTGGTAGTGTCTTTCCATGCTAGCCAGGCACGCAAGGCCCTCACAACCCACCCTGCCCAAACTTTCCCACTTCCTCCCTCTCCCACCTGGGTGACTGACCCATACCCTGCTGAGCTCTGCTGCCCCCAGACACTTTCAGTGCCTCTAGTCCTCTCTGCGTGATGATTCTTTTTTTCTCAAATGTCCTGTACTGTCCTACATTTCTAATCAAAAAAGGCTCACCTTTCTCTCTGACACCACTCTCTTTCAAACATTGCCCCAATGCTCACCCAGCCCATAATCCTTTACATATGACTCCACTGGGGCACATCAGTCTTCTCACAAATATTTATGGGGCACCTAGTGTGTGACAGGACCTGCGCTAGGCACTGGAGATAAGCTGGAGCAAATAGACCCTGTCGTTCTTCTTGTGCAACATACAATATTGACCATTCTGTTGCTTAGAAGCCAGGGGCTCCCCCCTTCCAGACTGGGAACCCCACGAGTGCAAAGGTAGTGTCCCACTCGTCACCGAGCCCTGCACCAGGCACAGGGTAGGCGCTAAGGGGATGTTTATGGAATGATTAAATGTTGTGTTGCCAACAGGAAGCAGGGACCTCTTTGAGGACAGGATAGTGTCTGATTCACTTCTGCATCCCCCAGAAGCAGCTAGCACAGAGCCTGGCACCGTAAATCCTAAGTAAATGAGTACAGGAGGAAATGAGTGACTGGCTCCATTTTATTTCCTGATCCCTTTCCCTAAACTCTCGCCAAAGAGAGCAAAATCCAGCATAAAAGCAACCAGCAGATGGTGGGAAAACTGATTTTCAAACTCGAATATCACCATAAATAAGAAATGCTCTATTTTATTTCCTGGAAGATGTGAACTTCACAAGTTATTAAAATTGACATGTTTTAATTATAATTAATAATAATCGACATTGCTGATGACTGATTTACATATGTAACACTTGTTGGCTGAGGGAACTTGGGTGAGGAAGTGATCACCTCTGAACTTCAGTCTCTTTTTCTGTAAGATGGGGATAACAAGGCATACACTAGTGTGTGAAGTACAATTAAATGAGGTCAAGTATGTTTTAGTACCTATCTGCCTAGTACAGAGTAGCCATTTAAGAAGTGTTAGGTCTTTTCTCCCTATTATTATTCTAATAATCTAGTGTGGCATCGAAAATTAAGCTTATTTAACAAAAGTGCCTCCTATTTTTCCTCCAATCAAAACTACAGATTCTTATTTCAAGAGAGTCAAGTCTATTGTGTGATCCCAGAGATCCTGAATTCTCTCAGTGTACAGGGTGGTGCTGGAATAAAGGAGTGCAGGGCAGTGGTTAAGTGTGTTAATGGGTAGGTGTTAAGTATGCATGGGTTGAGTTCACTCATTCACTCATTCGACACATATTCATGGAGGACTGACCATGCCCCAGGTACTAGGTGTGGGACACAGCAGAGATCCAATCTTCACCATCATGGAGCTGACATTCTACTGATGGAAGACAGACACTCAAGCAATAAGTGTATAAAATTTACATGTGAAACGAGGATGGGGGGATGGAGGAGACTCAGGAAGGAAAAGAGGCAAGGGTATGCTGTGGAAGAGGTGAAGGGAATTGAATCTCCTGCTTTGAAACTCACAAGATGCGTGCCTGTGGGCAGGACCACCTCCATATTTGTGGGACACAAGTGTGAAGTGAAAATGCAGGGCCCATTGTTCAACATTTTCAATTGAGGGCAGCAGAGCATTAAACCAAGAGTGGGTCCTTCTAAGCGTAAGGTCCCTGGGCAATCACACAGGTCACACACCCACGAAGCCGACCCTGGACTTGGGCAAGTTGTTTGATTTTTCTCTGCCTCAGTTGTTAATTGAGAAGAGAATTTGAAATACTGAAACATTTAATAAGGGATAACCAACCTAAAGCTTTTGCCCTAGGTACTACGTTAGACAGTACAAAGGGCATTTTTGTTCCAAAACACCTTGGACCAAGAGTTCTTTATCTAGGCCTCATGGAGTGCTGGAATGGATAGGTTTGCCCAAGTTCTAATAAGCCCCTACAGCTTTATGCAAAAGTGTGTGCATGTGTGTGTATGGATGTGGGGGCGATGTATATGTCTGTGTTTCCTGTGGGAAGCAGGCCCACCGTCTCCATCACATTTTTAAAAGGGTATATGACTCCCTAAAAGGCTTAGGAATCATTTACTTGAAATGGAATCAGAATCTCACTTACTTATAGAGATGCTATAATATTAATTTCTACTGTTTATATCTCTTACTGTTTATAATTCATCTCATTTTCATTCTAGACAACTGACTGGTCTATACAGGGCAGAGACTCGAACCCAATTTTGCTCAATGACTCTAAAATGCATGCTCCTAAACGTCCTCGCCATTGGAGGGCATTGCTGTTTACCCTTTCAGTTTTAGCTGTGCTATCGAAAGCAGCAAATCAAGGGCAGGGACCACAGGTTGACCTTAAACTATTCAACTCCACTTAATTACCCATTGTGGTAGAAGCACATAAATACAGGATGTCCCCTCACTCTGCCATTCTGCTTTGCATCATTATCAACAAGACAAAGGTAATTCATGTCCAATTACTCACTCACTGCAAGGTCATATATTTATTTTTATCATACTTGTGATTTTTAGGATTAGTGATATCAGTATTTATTCATGGCTAACCTAAATCAAACATCCTGTTGATATCTATAAAGAGCCATATAGTTATTGTCGCAGGTATGCTGAGTCACAAAGCAAATACGAAGTTTATGAGTTGACGGGGAAAAGGCTGCAGGGAGGTAAAGATAAGTGTGCCCTGGGAATCACAAGCGTCTTGCGAAATGTACACACTGTTATTTATAGTGTCCATTTATGGAGCTCAATAGGGGTTTGGGAAACTGAAAGTAACCAAAATAGTAAAGATTTAAAAAAAACATATTAATATTATTTTTTAAACTTGCTGCTGGTGGTAACTTTTTGGTTCAATTTGTTGAATAATTATTTTGGAAATCATTCTCTCTTTCTAGTGGAATAGAGCTTTGACCAACCAGAGAAAGACAGAGAGAAGAGTAGAAGGGACAGAGAAATAAAGGAGGCTAGTGTGACTAGGGTTAATTTACTCAGAGACCTAGAGTAGCAGTAACTGGTGTCTCTCCAATTGAAAGGGAAAGCCCAAACACTTAGACTAGACGTAGCAGTATGCAATTGACCCATGCCTTTTCCCAAGCAGATTCACCAAGTCAAATGTATTTTATTGTCTTTGTCCACTGTCATCAAAACTGTATTAGCTAATTGTCTGAATTTCTCATTCATTCTCTGTCTTTGCAAATGTCACTGTTACAGTTTGTGCCTGCTACCCAATCTGCTTCCTGGCTCTATCTACCTTGCTATCTGTACTAACAGGATACACACATGTATGTACATACATATACACATATAAATGCACGTCTATATATTTTCTTCTTAGCCCATCCCATTGTTCCTCTTGGTGTCCTTGGACAAATCAGTGGCCTGAGAATCAGATTTATAAAGAGTCTCACTAGCAGAAAGAAGCTTTGAAACTTGGGCAAGTAATTTACCTCTGAGCCTCGGTTCCCCCATCTGTGAAAGAAGGATGTGAAACCAAATAGTGCTGTTTGATCTTTCCTACTCTACATTTCTATAATTTTTTGTCTAGTTTCTAGGGGGCATGTGGCCATTAGGAATGTTTCAAATGACTCTCCTCAGATTAATCAGATAAGCCCAAATTGGGAGAGACATAAACAAAGTTTTAAAGTCTTTAGTGGAAAGTAAATGAAATATGGATCATTGATGCAATACAGCCTCCCAAAAAACTAAATTTCATGTTTGAATGCAAAGAAATATGTTAGACTTTGGAATATGAAATTTCCATTTTGGTAGATCAAAAATGGTTGAATAAAGGCAATTTCATAAGGTTCATAGTCTGCAGAGCAAGATAAAGGCAGAAAACCCCTGCCTTGCTCTGTTTTGCTCTGCTTACCTCCCATCTTAATCAATAATTCAGTTCTTGACACCATACCAAAAAAAAGGGTGGTGGCCAAGACAGACACATACATTCAGTAGATGGAAACCAAGCTGGAGGGAACTTAAAGGCATATCTGGTTAATGGAGAAAAAAAATAAAAGGGCTCTTTGTCTTGTAGATGTTAGCAGTCTCCTAATATTTAAAAGATATGTGCCAAAGACAAAATACTTCTGCATATGTATTAATATTAATTCAAAGCTAGGACAGTGATTAGAACATTCAGAAAGATTCACATCCACATAAGGAAGAATTTACTTTTTGGACAGAGATGTACAAAATCTGAATGTACCATGTCAGTTGGTTGTAATGTGCCATTGCCAGGGATACTTAAGTGCAAACTTAACATCTGTATAAGTGAAAGCTTAACTGAAGCATCTAAACAGCAGTGTAGTAGGTCTAGGCCAGTGGCTCTCTACCTGGGATGACTTTGTCCCCCACGGGATATTTGGTAATGTCTGGAGATAGTTTTGATTGTCACAATGTTAGGCGCAGGTAGGAGGGTGCTACTGGCATCTTATGGGTAGAGGTGAGGGATATTGCTAAACATCTTACAGTGTACAGGACAGCCTGTCACCAGTGAAGAGTTATCCAGGTCAAAATGTGCCGAGGTTGAGAAAACTTAGTCTAAACAGTTTAATACAGATGTTTAGTTCCTGATATCCTCATAGCTGGGGACAAAAAAGGGAAATTGACCTATCGTAAGAATGCTTATATAGGCAACTATTTAAAGTTACATTTTAAAAAGAATATGAATGACATGCAGAAATGTAAATGAAAAAGAGACATACATAATTAAACAATTATAAAAAACAATACATCTCTATATTGGAAATATATCAAAATATTAATGGTGTTTATCTCTGATCAGTGGGATTATTCATGCTTTTGTTTTGCTTTGTTTGCTTGTTTTTCCCTATTTTCCAAGTAGCTATAATGTACAGGTACTGCTTTGAAATTCAGAAGCAAAAAAAAAAAAAAATCTAAGTTGAATTTTTAAAACCTGATGTGTCCCTGAGGACTACAATGGCATATGGTAATAAGAATAACAGTAATAGTAACTGCAATTTAGCTGGCAGCATATGGGGAGACAGGTCCGCTTATTCAGTCCCAGTCAGAATGTAAATTTTTATAACCCCTTTGGAAGACAATTTGGCAATATGACCACAGAGACTTAAAAATATTCATAGCCTATGACCCAGTCGTTCCAATTTTGGGAAGCCAGCCTAAGGAAATAATCAACAATAGGCATAAAGATGTTCATTTAAGCATGATTTATAATAGTCAAAATTGGATTTATAATGGCCACAAATTGAAAACAGCCTAAATTACTAGAAATGGGTGAATGTTTAACTAAATTATAATAAATCCATATGATGTAATAAACAGCCATTAACTATTTGATGATGTAGGAAGAAACATATGATACACAGCTAACTGTAATAAAATAATGGTCCAAAATATATAAAAAGATATTCCTCAAAATGTAAGTATACAAAAGAACCAAGGTGTTTGACAGGATATATGTTAAAATGTTTACAGATGATAAACATCTTTGGACATGAGAAATGAGTGTTTTTTTCCCCTTCTTTATGTATTTATGCCCTTTTCTAATTGTATAAAATGAAAAAATTCAAATTTTATAACCAGATAGAAACATCAGTAAGATTTATCAAATACCAAATCTGAGTGCAATGCAGTCGTTCATGTGAGGATCATCATCTTATTTAACGTTAGCAACCACTTTTACTGGAGGCACCATCATGCCCATTTCGTAGGTGAAAAAACTGGACCTGATATTCCTCATTTTTCGTGCTTTATTTTAGATATTGTTTCCTTTGGGAAGCCTCCGTGGCCTTCCAAGTCTAATTAAGTTACTTTCTCTCATTCCCATTGTTTTTATAATTTTCCTTGTGTAGGTTGTGCCTAGCAAGTATGACACAAAATGTGGACCATATAAGTGGATAAAGAAATGAATAACTTACCTAAGCTAGTGAGTGGCAGGGGCAGCCAGGTCAGTCCAACTTCAAAGTCAATGTCGTCACTAAACGCTCCAGATAGATTGTGGAGAAGGCCAAAGTTCACGTCTCCGCACCTTTCCTGATGTACAGGACTCATTGTTGGGGCAGAGCGGTGCCTGGCCTGGAAGTTATACATTCATCCAGGTAGCTATTAAGGCATGAATGCCTTCAAAGAACAGCATGGATTTTTCTCTGTGAATCATGAGCGTTTTCACAATGCTTAACACGACAGCTGATAATGATTATTGCTCCTGTTTCCCTTTGAAATTTCATGTTCGTTTACTTAACAGGGAATTGTTAATCAGGAAGAAGGGAGTGGGTGAAGAATCCCATTTGTAAAGAGGATAATAGGTTAATGAAAAGAAGCAGAGGTATACATAGGTGATAGTGTTTCTACAAGGCTCTGTTCAATTGGGATGATTTAAGGGCAAGCCTTGGCTGGCTGGTCATAATAAGGGCCACATTATGGAGGGGATTTACGTGGCAATTACCATGGTCCTTGCTAGTGGGATACAATGTTTTAGGGCTCCCTGGATACTTAAGATTAATGTCTGAATCCGTAGTGTTATTATTGCAAGATCTCAGTGTGATGGGAGCTATTTGAGGAAGGAATTTTTATCCCTTATCAGAACTTAAAATATCTCATAGTCTGCAAGAACACCAATGACTATGGCTTGCAGCTGCTCTCAAAATAGGTTAAACATCATGTTGATTGGGTTTTTTCCTTGGCAGTTAGAATGCATAAATAAGTCTAGAGCAACTTTTGCTCATCCAGGTAATACAATTAAAATGGGAATTAGACATGCTCAATCATTCAGAGTTGAGGGACTAAAAATCACAGACCTAGAACAAATCAAATGGTTATAGAGAATCTACAATTTAAATGGTACAGTGTTAGATGGGGACTATGATTAAGGGCTTTTCCATGCACCCTGGGGCAGTTTCATGGCATTCCGTGCAAACTCGCCATGGTTTTTCCCTAGCATATTCACTGGGAATGACCATCCTGACCCTCAAGGAGCCTCTGAAAATTGATACTGTCAGAACTACATATATACCTGGCCAAGATTAGTTTGGGGAGTCAGCAATTTCCAGGACCACATCATGATTATACTCAGAGGACTAATTGATTTCTTTCATAGTATGTTTCCTCAAGCCTGGATGTCTGTGTGTGAAAAAAAAAAAGTGCAGTGGAGATGCAACAAATTACAAGAAGTTCTCCAAGAAAGTGGTCAAAATGAGTAGTGCTTATTAATTTATCATTTTGAGACCCAAACCATCCATTCAGTAGGATCAATGCCTTAACTTCTCTTCCCCAACATCTCAAGTGACATGAGACAAAAACCTAGATATAGAGAGAACATGGTTGTCCTATGGATGCCAAGTAAACAAACAGAACATTGAGAAATGCTCTTGAAACAAGAAGTTCCTATTGCGGGTGTGGGCGAGATTGGAATGCCAGTGCAGAGTGATACGATATTTGGCCAAGAACATACAAGTGTCTGAATCTTGCCCTTGTCCATGACCATACCTTTCCAATAAATCCTTGAGAATAAAGAAAAAATAATATATTAACATACCATCTGGATTGTTAGTCCCAAAACCCAAATGTAGAATGCCAATAAAACAGACAGGGCTACATGGAAAATTCCTTTTTCCTAGACAGGGTATTACCAACTAGCCTCAAATTAAAGTATATCAAGGCCTTGAAACCATTTCTACTAGATTTTGGACATTTCCAGTTTAAAGGCAATATCTGCATCTACCCAGAAAGATCTAACTAAAGCTCTATGGCTCCACTTCTATAAAACTATCCAATTAGCATCCTTATACTTGAAAGCCCAGATCAGCCCTCCTTCCCATCTTGGAGTGGGGAGGTATAAATTAGAGGAGCACAAGAACAAAAAAGAGGTTTTGAGCTTCTGCTAGAAGACAATATCACAAATCCAGAAGGACAAGCTAAAACCATGATACAGTTGACCTCATGCCAGCTACTATTCTTCACTCTCTCATTCATTCATTCATTCATTCTTTCATCAGACAGACATTCGCGGGGCACTAGCGATGCTGTCAGGTACCATGTTTGGTGATGAGACAGGAATCCAGTGGTGGCCTGAGCAGATGACAAGACTGAAAGCCTGCTGGGAAGGATATGAAGATTATTACCCAGTCATTGGAGCAAGGGGAAGATCAAAAAAGGACGTTTAACCCTAAAGCTTCTTCACTTTCTGACGTGCAAAAACTGAGCTCAGTATAAAGTTTGGGATGAGGGATGCCATCATGGTCAGCCAAAGAGTGAGTCTAGAGTCTATACAGAAGTTGTGATATTTGGATTTTCCGTGCATACACACACTCCTCACCTCCACCAATTACATAAGGAAATATGAAGACATGAGAGTATGAGTCATGGAATTGGACAGTCTCATGTTTGAGTCCCAGATTTGCTTGCTATCTGTGTGACTTTGGACAATATGTTTATCCTTTCTGCGGGAACAAATACCTGTAGGGCTGCTGTGGGGACTAACTGGGAACAGTGGAGAGTGTGTGTCCCTCATACAAGGCCTGGTGTAATTGCCATTCCATAAATGATGATTTTCTTTCTCCTGTGTCTTCTTTGAGAATAGATTCAGTCTACTGTTTATTCTTTACAATAGACATGAAATAGTAAAAGGAACTAAGGAAAGGAAAATGGAAGAAAAACAAAAAAGAAAATCAATCACAGAATGAGCAAGCAGCTAAGTTTGCAAATGGATTTGAACCATGCTTCTTCAATATAGGGACAGGTCCATTATGCCTAGTTTCCGGGCCTCTCCTCATGAATGGAAACAGTCAACACTTAGCCAATGATGCTTTTGAGATCATCAAGTGAAAAAGAATCTCAATGGCAAAGGGAAATGCTATTTATCATCCAGCACCATTATAAAACACTAGCTTGTTGGTGCATCTGTGAATCTGTTGTAATTTTGGTGGGTGGAGAGGGCAGAATTTTGGAAAGTATCTAGGCTTCTCCCATGTCTCAGAATAGTAATTACAAAAGTCATGATTTGTTGGTTACTTGCTCACATCAGGAATTTTTATTATATTTTTTTATTTTTATCTCAAACATCCCAGGGATGGAGGTAGTTCTAGCCTAATTTTCCAGATAAGAAAACTGACACTAAGACATATTCATACATTTTTATTTAATCCTTAGAACCCCCTGGAAGGTAAATATAATTAGTCTCATCTCAGAGATGAAAAAGTGAAGCTCAGAGAGTACTGTCCTATGAACAGAGGTTGCACTAGTATCTGAACCCATCTGATAAGAGGCTGTGATCTTACCTATAACACTTTCCTGCTTTTGATACATGTATGTCACAGGACACCTGGGGAAGGCAAATGCTCTGCTCTTTTCTCACCAGCACTGTAACTTGGTAGCAGCCTTTGGCCAAAACTGAGACTGGACATTGACCTCTATGGATTGAAGTCACATTCCTAACACAGATTCATTCAGAAGCACCCAGATTGCACAAGCACAAGAGTGAATGATGAGGTGTTTTTCTGAGGTGTTGAAATTCCTCAAAGGTAAAAGGTGGCCTTTCTTTTCCTGAAGTTCCGATATAGTCCCAAAAGGAAATAGATGCTTGCATAATTCAGGCCCCAGTGATTCTTCTTTCATTCTTATTAACTACAAATCTTTGCCACATTTATTAACAGCAAATCTTTGCCATATTTTTTCCTTACTAATTAATTAAATGCTTAAGCTCCTGAGTCACTACGTTGTCTACTGGTTTTAGCTTGTTCTAGCTCTTCCACCCTCAAATGGAACTTGCAAGGAATTAGACACTCCAAAGATCCCACATTCATGTCCTGAAAACAAGCCAACAGTGAAATCAATCACTGCCAAGAGGGGTGGACAAGCAGGAGCATTAAGACCCACTAATGCTGAGTCAGGGCCTTCAGATGTGCTGCCAATGGGAAGAAGAGAGAATAATTCTGTTTATTCATTTATAAACATACGCGTTCTTTCCTCCAAAGTCCGGATTTCACACTGGTCCGGTCCAGTCCTCCCATCCCTTGTTGCAGGAGGGAGCACACTTGTATTTAACCTGCTTCTTGAGAATGCATTTCAGCTTCTTTTCAGCAGTGCTGGAGCCAGCGAGGACACCAGCTATCCTTCCCCAAGTGGTTAGTAGAGGCTCCAAGATTGACCAGAGGTAGATCACAGCCACGTGGTCTGGGAGAATCAACCATGCCCTTTTGGAGGCATGACATGACTTCAGTCAAAAGCGCCTACAGAGGGTGGAAAATTTACCTCTTCTAGAAAAGGCATGTCTTCAGCTTGAATTATTTCTCTTCAAAATATTCAGCACCGTGTGAGGCTCCCAGTATGAGCCCCATTAATAATTCTCATGTAAACCACAGGAGAAAAACCATGGGTAGGATTCCCCAGCTGTATTTATTGATACAATCTCCTTGGTATGAATGTATGATCTTCCACTGATTGGCCCCAAACTTTTCCAAAGCTGATCTGCACTTTACTCATCAACAGTGTAGCTGCCAGAAGAGTCACTGTCCCCAAGCAGCCACCTCCTCTCAGGTTTCTCTGATTTACATTCTCCACCCTTCCCTTGCCACCAGGTATGTCCTAGAAATCAAACCTGATTATATAACCTACACGCATGTACACACACACACACATACACACACACACACACCCGATAGACATACACATCCCACATTAGTCCAGATCTCTATGTTTGTAGAGAATGGAGTCCAAGCCTATTAACATGGTACATAAGATCCTACTTAATCTGGCTCCAACCTGCTTTTCCAGCCTCATCTCCACTCTCCCCTCCTTCGTCTTCTTCCTTATCAATGTTACTACAAAATTCTCTTATACTCCTCATCGTTTCCAAAGGAACCCAGGCCTGAACTCAGTACCCCTTGTATATTGCTGATTCTCCACAAGATTATTGTGTCTTTTACCTCTACAGAGAAAATTCCTTCTCATCCTTCAAGAGCTAGATCAAGTATCTCCCTCTGAGAAGCCCTTTCTGATGCCCCCAGATAGAGTTAGTCATACCCTTTACCGTGAGCACACTGAGAAGTAACAGCTTTATTCATGTGCATGTCTCACTGCATTATAATGGCTTACCTGCCTATCTCATATTTCTCCAATAGACTGTGTATTTCTAGATGGCAGCAGCCTTTTTTTAATCATTTCTGATTCCCCAGAACCTAGCACGATGGATATTGTGTAAGAGTTGCTTAGTATAAATACAAAGTGCATTCGGTAAGTTGGTATTTAATAGACAATGTTGGTAGTTCTAAAAGGGCTCCATTTTATCAGTTACACCCTGCATCACCATGACCCCTGTTATCGGCTTTAAGAACATTCTCCTCTCTCTCTGAATGTAATGGTTACACAAAGACAGCAAAGTCCTAGGGAACAGAAAACAAAATGTGTATTCACTGGTACCTCATACTTGCTCAGGAAGGTAGAGGTTGCTAGTAGGAGCTGAAATAATTATCTAGTTTCCTGTATATGGTGGAGCCTGAGTAAAGTGCTCAGCAAAGCCCATGTACTCTTTGAAGCACGAGAACTAATTCTATAAGGCAAAATTGTAGAATGCCAAGGCTGAAGGGACCACTGATATCACTCTGTTTTAGAGACAACAGAATTGAGACCCAGAGAGGGAAAGAACCAGGAACATGAATAGACACAAACAATTAACAGATAATTGTAGAAAACCCTCCGTTTTGTAGAACAAAGACAGTGTTTGTTGAAGGTGCTACATTTTCCCTATTTGCCCAAGAAACAGTCACAGCCCTGAGCGACTGCACTCTGCAGTAGATCTCAGAGTTCCCTGTGAGGCAGAGCCAATCTAGGAAACTGCCATGGGCTTTGGCAGCTCTCATTGTGCTTGTAGAACATTGACATTTTTGTTAGGGGTGACTAAGAGAGAAGATTTGCATTGGTTAGAAATTAGTCAGATGGCATTTCCTTAGGCTTTGCTTTCATTTCTCGGTGAAAGGTTGTGTGTGAAGCATTTGGTTTTCCTGTCAGATTATTTCATTAACAATTTGAAGTTATTGCATAGTTTCCAGAGGCCTAGGACAAGAGAATTTGATAATGAAGCATACCCTAAAACACCAGAGGGTATTGGGCAGGCACTCACTGTGGGGCATTTGGAAAAAACTGTTTAAAAGTCCTGGATCTTGATTTTCTTTCTTGTAAAGTGAGGGACTTTAACCAGGTACTCTCTGGGACCCCTTCCACTTTGGAGAATCCTTAAGGCCTCTGAGTCCACCCATGAACTGTTGTTCACTGAACACAATCATCTCATGCCTCCTGTGTGTGCTTGGTCCTCAGGACACAATGGTAGCAAGACAGGCATCATTCCTGCCACCATGGAGTTTAGGTCTAGTGAAGAAGACAGGCAATAAACTACAGGAAAACACACATAAAGATAGTTACCAATCATCATGAATGCAGTGAAGGAAATAATGAAGGTCTGAGATGTACAATTACACAATATAATGGATTACATGGGGGGAGGACTCATTTTAGATTGAGGATCAGGGTTTCTATGTTGAGACTTAAAGGATAAAAAAGCTAGCCATTAAAAAAAAATTAGGGCTCAAGCATTTCAGGCAGAGGGAACAGAAAGAATGGAGTGGGGGAAAGTTAGGCCTGTTTGTGAAACCAAAAGGAGACACTTGTAAGTGGAGTACAGTGAGTAGGGGGCAGGTAGGGGATTGTGAAAAATGATGTCAGAAAGAGAGGGAAGTGCCAAAAGGTCAAAATTGAGGTTTCAGTATCAGTATGAGAGAGTTAGCTAAGCAGGAAGGTAACATAGTTTGATTTACATTTTAACTCCATTGTTCCCACGGCCATTTGGGGAATTACCTGAATTTGGGGTCAATCTAGGAGCAGGGGGATAATTTAGGAGGCTATTGAAGCAGACCAGCAGGGAACAACAAGGATCAGGTGGAGATGGAAAGAGGTAGATGAGTTTGATTAATATTTTGAAGAAGTCATTGATAGGACATTTTTAGGGATTCATACTTGGGGGAGCAATTCACTGTGATACGTGTTGGGTGGAAAGAGTGTACAAAAGTGAAGAGGACTCAAGCCTTTCCAGGATCCTCAGGAGCTCACAGTTCATGTAGTTTTCACAAAATCCAGGAGAGCAAGGGCGACAATAGCAGTGATATGTTCTCTTGCTTTCATGACACAGAGCGAGGTCTCCACCAGTGGTGGGTAAGAAGGAAAGGTTTCCCAGACCTGTGAGCTAGGCCGTGAAGGATGGGTTCTAGTCTAACAAGCAGGGAAAGGGAAAAACCCTCAAAATAGCAAGAGCCGAGCCAGTGGGGTCTGAAAAACGCATGTGATTCAGGAACCATGAGCAATGGTAGACCAGGGCCAAAGCAGAGTATTAGGAATTTGAGGCCAGAAGTGCAGGCTGAGGTCTGACTGTGGAGGAGTTGCAGAGGCACTGAGGGATCTGTACCCATTAAGAATTTCAGAGGAACATAATTAGCTCTGCAAGGGAAAAAAAATGTCTAGAGTTGAGGACTGTTAAGGTCTAAGATTAGCCTAATCACGGAGTGATTTGAAATTGGAATGGGTTTACAAATTACCCTAAAAAACAGTTATTGAGGTGTGAGGGGGGAGCCAGCATATGATATTTGTATTCTGAAGCAACTGAACAATGAAATTAAAGACTAAAATAATATCAAACACTTACAGAGCATTTATTTACCTGTGCCTGGTACTGTTCTGAATGCTTTATGCATAGTACCACATTTAATCATTGCAACTACAGTTCCAGTTGAGCAGGTAACACAGCAGGAATTTGAATCTCAGCTGTTTAAGGACATCACCTATGCACTCACCTATAGCATCTTTCTGCCTTCAGGCAAATGTGAGATAAATATATTATTTTTATTCTAGAAAACACCACTTTGGAGAATGGGCTTATACCTGCAGGCATATGGACTTCCCAATCTAAATGCTAGAAGTAGACAGATGTACCCAGCAGGTCTAGGCAATGCTGGAAAATCCCAGGCTTCAGCTAGGACTGTTTCATAACATTTGCTGCATGGCCAAGAACAGTGGCAAATGCATGTGCTCTGCGAGCAGGCCATTTGTGGACAGTGGGTGGTAGGACAGAAAGAACTAGGTTAAATATACCTGGGTTTTCCTTCCAAATTCACAAATCATATTAAGTGCTCTTCCCTTGGGGAGGAATAGGTAAGAGGTTGAGGAGGGGACAGAAATGTTAGTATGGTGGAACTTCTTCCCCATAGATGGAAACACCAGGAGCAAAGAAAAGGTCTTCCCTTCCCAACATCTGTTATCTAGCAAGGCTGGTTCTACTTAAGAGTGATATATAGTCTGATGTAATAAACACAATATGCTCAGCACTAAAATTATGTTGGAGGAAAATCAATATTATGATGTGCTATATTCAGACAATGAACAAATACTTATTTGCCTACCACATGACCAGCATTATAATTAGAGCCACCATTAAAAAATTCCATGATCTTCCATACTAACATATAATTTCCCCCATTTAACCAAGAATCCTGGATAATTCCATGGATAATAAATTCCTGGATAATAAGCAAATTTATTATTTGTTCTGCTTATCAAAAATTGAGGCATGAATGAAAATAAGAATAATTTAGACCATAGAAGCCATCGGCTTATAAAAATGTTAATAAAATCAATACATTCTAAAGATGTTTGCCCTGCATCTTCACTGCCTGTGTGATTACTGTCATACGATTAGTAGTTAGAATCCTTTGTACCAGAGGAGATAAATCCAAATTAGAAATACTTCTTTACTAAAGGGTGGAGACCTAGGAACTAAAATGGATCTTCCACGATGAACTAGAACTAAATGTACCAACATAGGCTCAAAACACTGTAAGATAGTTCATCAAATTGACTTAAAATTAAAAAGCATGGATTGCTGACAGTTGGAAGCATTGGGTTTACACAATATTAGCATATTGTTACATGGTCATTTGTGATAAACAGAAAATGAAAGTTTATATATGGGAAAATTATAAATCAATGGCAAATCACTGGAGAGAGATTCTTGTGCACAGCTTTCCCTATTGAGGAAAGAATAACAATAATCAAAGAGAAGCTAAGCTTCCCTTCAGTTGTGAAGAATAGCAATAAGCTATATCTCTAGATCCTGTACTTGACTGAATCTTTGCTGTTTCATTGGTGAGAGATCACCGATAAGAATCTGGTGTGGAGAAAGAGGCAGCAAAGCACTGTAGCTCAATGCAGAATGGTGACCAGGGGGAACCCAATGAATTACGAGTCAGCAGTCATTGTTCTACCACCTGCTAATTTCCTATGAGCTTGGTCAAGTCATTTATGCTTGGTACATGCCAGTTTCCTCATCTTTAAGTTGTTCCAAATCATCTGCGAGTCCCTTCCAGCTCAAAAATACTTGCATCTTACATGCAGCTTCTAGAAGTCCTCTGTCAACTCCCTGTATCATATGACTTCGAATAAAACATATGAGGTTTGATTATACAAATTATCATTCACTCATCTCATACCTACAGCAGCTATTGGTATAATAAATGGCAACTATCTGTAGCCTCAGTTATTAATATAATGAAGTTCTTCTGATGCACACATAACCTAGGCCACTAGATTATTATCTTGATAATTCTCAGTGTAGGGGAAAGGGCAGAAAACACTTTTATTTCTGACCTTGAATATTAGTGAGCTATTTTCCATATAATTTAATTAAAATAACAAATAATTATATCCATAAATAGCCAACGTCAGTTTCTCCCGGCCAAAGGGAAAGTCAGATATGCATGTTTTAGAATCTATTTTGTTATTTACAATATAAACTATTTAACTAAGTATCCAACAAGATGGAAGAATTAAGATGGAACTATACAATGCAATAATCCATGTGCTGATCAGGTACAATTTAGAAAGTTAGATTGTAAGGAAACTTTAGAGCTTAGTTTACAAAATTCTTTCACCTTTAAAGCTGAATTCCTAATTCTGCCACTTCTTCTTATAAAGATAAGGAAGTTATAAAGAAAGATGGCAGAAGGGTAACTTTATACCTCCACAGTAAAGAATCAAAGGAAATTAAATAATGTACAAATATAAATCAATCTCTGGCATAATAAATCCTACCACTGGGACTTGAAACCTGGAGACCCTGAGATAGAGCCTAAAAATAGGTCCTTAATTCTAATTAATATTGATTACAAAATGATTAGAAAAACAGAGGTCAATGAAATTATAATTACAATATTCTTGCACCAGCCATTCTCAACCACATAGTATTTGCCACAAAGTAATTAACAAATACTCTTTGTGCCTCTTGTTGCTGAAGAAAGTGGGACAAGAGAAGGAAACACTTAAAGGTGCCCTGCAGGAAGTATGGATTCATTTCTCTGTGATACAGGGTGCTTTTCTTTTTTTTTTGAGACAGAGTCTCGCTCCGTTGCCCTGTCTAGAGTGAGTGCCATGGCGTTAGCCTAGCTCACAGCAACCTCAAACTCCTGGGCTCAAGGGATCCTTCTGCCTCAGCCTCCTGAGTAGCTGGGACTACAGGCACGTGCCACCATGCCCGGCTAATTTTTTCTGTATATATATTTTTAGTTGTCTGATTAATTTCTTTGTATTTTTAGTAGAGACAGGGTCTCACTCTTGCTCAGGCTGGTCTCGAACTCCTGAGCTCAAACAATCCACCTGCCTCGGCCTCCCAGAGTGCTAGGATTACAGGCGTGAGCCACCGCGCCCGGCCCAGGGTGCTTATTTTTAATATGGACTATATAGAAGTAATATTTTTGGACAAAAAGAGCTCAAAATAATTGCCTGCTGCCAGAGAGCAGAGACTACAGATCTAACAGAGGAACAGGTAGCCTACAACAAACAGAAAACACAGACCCAACGTTCATGAGAGAGACAGAGGGCTTCAAGTAAGAACGCCAATCATCCTGGTTCTCCCAAAACTTTCCAGGTCTCCTGGTTTTAGCCCACATCTCCAGACACCCCTCAGTTCTGAGTAAATGAGAACAGCTGGTCACTCTAGCTACAGCATCACACTGCCATTCTGTAACAAGCAATGACAAGAAGGCTTATAATCAGTAAACTAAGCCTTGAGAGTTAGCAGCACCTAGCCACTGTAGACCCTGCAAGAGAAGTGCTGAACATACTAAAAATAACAGAACCAAAATGAGATTGTCCCCTTAGCCATGCTGGTTATCAACAATTGTTTAGTAAGGAAGGATCAGTGTCTAGATTGAGAACCCATTATGTATTCTCTATAGTGTCCTCTGTGTCAATGTATGCAGCTGAAATGGTAAATGCCTGATTCACCTAGCACTGGTCCATCTTCTGCCCAGGCAAACATAAAGCATTCATCACAGCACTTTTTCCTGTTGATCTCTCCTGCAATGGAAACACAGAATCTGCTCAAGGCAAAGCTCTAGATCAGTGCTTCTCAAATTTTAATGTGCATTGTAATCACCTGAGGATCTTGTTGAAATGTAGATTTTGATTTTTTTTTATTTCAGGATATTATGGGTGTACATTTTTGTGACATGAATTACTTTTGTATAGTTTCAGTCAAAATTATAAGTGTGTCTATCACTCAGATAGTGTGCATTTTACCTATTAGGTATGAATTTACCCATCCCCTCTTACCTCCTCCTACCTACTTGGTTTCTGTTGAATTTTACTGCCATATGTACACATAAGTGTTGATCATTTAGTTCCAATTTAATAGTGAGCACATGTGGGGTTCGTTTTTCCATTCTTGCAATACTTCACTTAGGTAGATGGTCTCCAGTTCCATCCAGGTTGTCACAAAAGATATTAGCTCACCATTTTTTTAATAGCTGAATAATACTCCATGGTACACATATACCACATTTTATTAATCCACTCACATATTGATGGGCACTTGGGTTTTTCCACACCTTTGCGATTGTAAATTGTGCTGGTTTAAACATTGAAGTGCAAGTGTCTTTTTGATAAAATGTCTTGTTTTTCCTTTGGGAAAGTACCTAGTAGTGGGATTGCTGGATCAAATGGCAGGTCTGCTTTTAGTTCTTTGAGGTATCTCCATACTATTTTCCATAGGGATTGAACTAGTTTGCAGTCCCACTAATGGTGTAGAAGTATTCCTTTCTCTCCGCATCCATGCCAGTATCTATTGTTTGGGGACTTTTTGATAAAAGCCATTCTCACTGGAATTAGGTGATATTTCATTGTGCTTTTGATTTGCATTTCCCTGATGGTTAGTGACATTGAGCATTTTTTCATATGTTTATTGGCCATTAGACTATCTTCTTTTGAAAACTCCTGTTTATGTATTTTGCCCACTTTTTAATGGGGTTGTTTGACTTTTTCTTACTGATTTGCTTGAGGATTTCACAGATTTGGGTTATTACCCTTTATCAGGTGTATAGCATGCAAATATTTTCTCCCATTCTGTAGCTTGTCTATATGCCCTATTGATTGTTTCCTTGGCTGTGCAGAAGCTTTTAAATTTAGTCAGGTTCCATCTATTTGTTGTTGCTGTGACTGCCTTTGAGGTCTTCTTTATAAATTCTTTGCCTAGGCTGATGTCTATAAGAGTTTTTACAACCTCTTTTTCTAGAATTCTTATAGTTTCATGCCTTGGGTTTAAGTCCATTATCCATTTTGAATTAATTTTTGTGAGTGGTGAGAGGTGTGGATCCTGTTTCAGTCTTCTACATGTGGCTATCCAATTTTCCCAGCTCCATTTATTGAATAGGGATTCTTTTCCCCATTTTGTGTTTTTTTCTGTTTTGTCAAAAATCAGATGGTGATATGAGGAATAAATGATGAATGAGACACTAAGTTATCAAAATCTATGGAATTCAGCCAAAGCAGTCATAAGAGGAAAATTCATAGTCATAAATGCCTACATACAAAAGATAGAAAGATCACAAATCAACAATCTAAAGAATTGTTTCAGTTGGAAAAGGAAGAGAAAACCAATCCCAAACCCAGTAGAAGAAAAAAAATAACTAAGGTCAGAGCAGAACTAAATTAAATCAATGACAAAAAATTATACAGAAGATTAATGAAACAAAAATTTGGTTCTTTGACAAAGTTAACAAAATTGACAGGCTTCTTGCTAGATGAGCCAGAAACAGAAAATAAAGGACCCTAATAAGCTCAATCAGAAATGAAAAAGGAGATATTACAACTGATATCACAGAAATACAAAATATCATCTCTGAATAATATCAAAATCTCTATGTATATAAACTTGAAAAGTTTGAGGAAATGGAATTCTTGGAAATGTACAATCTCCCTAGATTCAATTGGGAAGAAATAGAATTGGTCCTGAATAGACCAATATCAAGTAACAAAATAGAAGCAACAATAAAAATTTCCCATCAAAAAAAAAAAAAAAAGCCCTGGACCACATAGTTTCAGAGCTGAATTTTACCAGATCTATAAGGAAGAAATGGTACCTATACTGCAGAAATTATTTCGTAACATAGAAAAGGAAGGTATCCTCCCCAACTCATTATGTGAAGCCAATATCACCTTGGTACCAAAGCCAGGAAAGGACACAACAAAAAAAAAGAAAGCTACAGACCAATATCCCTTATGAATATAGATGCAAAAATTTTCAATAAAATTCTAGCAAACTGAATTCAGTTTCACATCAAAAAAAATAATACATTATAATCAAGTGGGCTTCCTCCCAGAGATGCAAGAATGGTTCGACATACACAAATTTATGAATGTGATTCACCACATAAATAGAAGCCTAAACAAAGATCATATGATCATCTTGATAGACACAGAAATAGCATTTGACAAAACTCAGCACCCTTTTATGATAAGAACTCTTAACAAAATAGGCATAGATGGAACATATCTCAAAATGATAAAAGCCATAGATGACAAATCCAAAGCCATTCATACTGAATGGGGAAAAATTGAAAGCATTCCCTCTTAGAACTGGAGCCAGACAAGGTTGCCTACTGTCATTACTTCTGTTCAACATAGTGCGGGAGTCCTGGCCAGAGCAATCAGGCAAGAGAAGGAAATCAAGGGTATCCAAATGGGGGCAGAAGAGGTCAAACTATCGCTCTTTGCTGATGATGTGATCTTATATCTAGAAAACCCCGAAGATTCTGCCATGATACTCTTACAATTGATAAACAAATTCAGCAAAGCCTCAGGTTACAAAATCAATGTACGCAAATCAGTAGCATTCATATATGCCAACAACAGTCAAACTGAGAACAAAATCAAAGACTCAATACCTTTCACAATAGCAACACAGGAAATAAAATATCTGGGAATATATTTAACCAAGAAGGGAAAGACCTCTACAGGGAGAACTATCAAACACTGAGGAAGGAAACTGAAGAGGATGTAAACAAATAGAAAAACATATCATGCTCATGGATCGGCAGAATCAACATCATTAAAATGACTACACTTCCCAAAGTGATTTGCATAGTCAATGAAATCCCCATTAAAATACCAACATCGTTTTTGCAGTTCCAGAAAATATAAGTTTACTCTTTGTATGGAACCAGAAAAGACCCCTAATAGCCAAAGCAACCTTAAGCAAAAAGAACAAATCAGGAGGTACCACTTTACCAGATTTCAAGTTATACTACAAGCTATACTACTGTACTGTATGAAAGCCAAAGGGAATAACAGTAAACAGATTCAAATATAAATTGTGGTTCTATCATTTACTAAATATATGGCCTTGAGCAATTTACTTTACCCATCTCTAGCTTGTTTCCCTACCTGTCAATGGGTATTTAAGGATTATTTGAAAAGATGAATGAGATTATCGATGTGAGGAATCTGGTGTAGCACCTGGAACTGAATAAGGGCTTAATAAATATATCTCCCACCCAATCCAAGTGTTTTTGGGGTACAAGAATGTGCAAGATACTCAACCCAGTTTCCATAGTCTCCTTGAGAAGATAGGAAACACAGACAAAATACAGCAATGCTTCCTATTTAAAATCCTTGCATTAAAGACATACCAAGATAAAGAGCTAGAGTCTATTTATAGAAAATTCATCATGTTTATGTGCTCAGTTCCTTCATATGGTACATCTGGGGATTTGGGATTTTTTTGTGTGTGTGCATGGTTAATTTTGATTTTTGGTTGGTTTTATATTTGTTATAGTTTTTAAAGCAGACATGATTTGGCAAGTGTTTAGAGTAGTAGGTGTGTTTTGCTTTTGATGTCTTTGAGAACACAGAGTCCTTGAGGGCTTAGATGATGTCTTTCTATAGGTTGTATTCTCTAACTAATAGCTATGTAGTTCATGAGCAATAAACAATGTCACTTCAAATTACATAAGAGCTCATTCCTCAGGAAGGAGAGCGAGTTACTATAAGAAAAAACAGCACATTCCACATGGGTCTTGTGTAACCCCACTTGACAAGAGGCAAAAGTGACTGAGGAGTTCACAGAGAACTCTGAAATGGATCCTGTAATCACCATAGCATTTAGAAGTATTGAACCTACTAGTTCCCTGATAAACTTGTGATGGTGACTGGAAGTTAATAATGATGGTTCATTGGGAATAGCGATGCTGACTCAGGATTCAGAAGATAGGTTGAATTCCCAGTTGTATCTCTAGCTAGGTGTT
The DNA here is from genome assembly GCA_004363605.1 of Indri indri. NCBI lineage: Eukaryota > Metazoa > Chordata > Mammalia > Primates > Indriidae > Indri > Indri indri. The sequence continues at coordinate 17,669 of RJWJ010010808.1, read as the reverse complement.
TAATTGCATTTAAATACTATTTAACATTTAAATGACACTAATTTATAGAGATTATTTCCACCACCATCTCGTTTGATCCACACATCATTCTGTGTACTATTATTATCCCATTTTTACAGATGAGCAAGTTAAGGCTCAGAGCTCATAAATAACCAAAGCATAGATACTCAGCTAGTCCACAGCAGCACCATCTATGAACCTCAGTTGTGTCTTGAATCCAAAAGCTCTACTCTTCTCACTAGACAGTGGCCATATGGAGCAATTCACTTTACCTTCCTATGCCTCAATTTCTTCATCTCTTAGCCTTACTTACTCCACAGTGATAATATAAAAAATACGAGTTAATTAGAAAAAGTAGTTCTGGAAACATAAAGTCCTGTATAATCCCAGAGTATTATTATGATGTTTCAGGAAATGTGGAAGTGGACCAGGACCAGATGTGTGTACAAGTGAAACCCACCACCCTCTTTGAAGCCCGCAAACCAGGCACTCTGAAGTTTAAATTATTTTTTGGTTAACACTCAGCATTTCTGAAAGCCTCCTGGAACATTTTACTTCCAGTTGCCAATTTTTTTAATCCCTCTTGGGCTGAGTCCAAGCTTGAAAAATTTCATCTGAAAATGAATGTTTTTTTTTTTTAACTTTCATAAAGTTCAGAGCATAAAGTACTCTTTCACAGAGAATAAAAACAAAGTTTACAGTGGAAATCATGTCATAGACAGGCCACGGGGCTCTTTGCTCCCCAGCCAATCCACCAGAGCTGGGTGAGCGGAGGATGGAATCTGGCCTTAGAGAAGAGCCTTTTAGGGTAGATCCACCTCCCTTTACAGGGCTGCTCCTGCTAACTGCACAGTGAATGTCCTGGGCTTACAATGAACTTAGAATGCCGTCTGGAGCCTGATGCCATTTGACCACATACTGTGGGAAGGTGATTTTTCCAATCATCCAAAGGAAACATGGGCTCTCCTTAGCAAGACTGGTCTAAACCAGCTGGACCATTAAACCTAAAATCCAGGGCTGTTAACAAGGTGGAGCAAGTGGTTCTTACGCCAACTGGTTTTCAGTCTGGTAGACTCTGTTCAACAGGCTGTGAACTCTTTCCACCACCTCCATTCTTTAATGCTTCTTAGTGAATTTAAAACAAATAAGTCCAAGCCAGATTGATGGCTTAGGAGCTGCCAACACCAAGCATATTGAAATGAAGCCTTCCCGTTGCTGTCCACCCTCTGCCCATATGATGCTGCAAATGTGCTGAGCCACCTACAGATGCCAAATGTGATCTCTCGGGTGTCTCCTTACTTTTGAATGTGAGAGGCCCCTCCTTGAATTCTTTTCCTTATTGTTCCATCACCACCCCACCCTCTTTATGGTGCAGGACATAGGTCAGATTCTTCCTCCTTCAGGAAGCTCTCCCTGATTCCTCTGACTATTCTCTGAGCTCCCTGGTCTGCACTCCCAATGCAAACTGTGTGTGTTTCCATCTCAGCATTTATTTCCCCATTTCTTACGTGTATTCCCCTGCATTTGACCAGTTGAGAACTCTTCAAACATTCTGGCACATTCTGTTCTACAGTGTTCGAATAAAGAATGACATACGTACAAGCCATTTGCTGTCTTTAAGGTGGTAGAAAACTGCAAGTTATTAAGTGCCTTCAATATTCCAGGCACTTTGCTTAGTACTTCCAGTGGCTTTTCTCACCATACCATCCTGAATATGCCATGAAACTCATATTATTTCCAACATCATCATTTTCTAAGTAAAAAAAGCTGATGCTCAGAAAAGCTAAGTAATTTAGAGGAATTGTCCCAAGACCACATCAAGAGTAAGATATTCATAATGGAATCCCAACTCTGTCTGACTTCTAATCTCAAGTCATTTCTGTGCTATCATGCTCCTTTCCTTACTCCAGGAACAATAGTGGTTTCATGTTTTCAAATTTTGTTTATTGTTTGAACCAGCCAGATGCCAAATGCACTTTAAAATTTCCTTCAACATGGACCTGTGGATGCTACGATGTGTTCCTCAATCCCCCTCAGAACAAAGGCACTAATTTCCCCAACCACAGGGAGTGTTGGCTTCTGATTGGCATTGCCCTCTTTTGCAGACAGCTAGTTTGCCCACAGTTACACTCTCTCCCCAGGATCAGTCTGATCCAATGATTAGTCAATGTGGAGTTACAAATCTAAGGCCCCCTTGACTCAATTCAGAAAAATCCTGCAAAGCCACCCCAGTTTTGGAGCTCCGTGTGGGATGGTCTAGTCCTCAACCGCACCTGCCCTGCAGTTCAACTCCTCTCTCTGCCCAATCTTGTTTCCCTGAATGTCTTTCAGGTGTTATTACTGAGGAAGCTACCCAGGGAACTTCCTGCTTTCAAATCTCCAAACTCAACCACAGATTAGACAATAGGAAATCCATGACTACGAATTGGTAAATCAGAGTAAAAATTTGCAAGCAACCTTTGGTGATGGTTTAAGGATGGAATGCATGGTTCAGACAGGATGCATGTCTCTCCAAGTGTATTATTCTCTGACTCAGAAAGTGTCATAAGTAATTTAATTGGAAGTTGGACCAATTAAATTTGGGGTGAACAATCAGCCTTTGATCTGCATTACTCCTTGTGTTCACTTTGTGACTTGTCCAGGTCTTATACCTTTCATAAGCCTCTGTTTTGCATAGAACTCCACAACAGCACTGGGCAAGGTTTTCAAGTGCACGTAGCAGCTCTACAAAGTCAAACTCATCCCCTCACTGGGTTTGTATATCTGGTGGCAGTTTCTGCTTTAAGAAAAAGGAAGAACACTTTTCTCAGTGGAAGTAAGCTACTGCTTTTCATTCCAGGCAAGATTTTAAATATGCATATTTTTAATCTGTACTATGATCAGATAAGAGCAGACAATGGTATGACCAGGAACCTCAAATCATGCTATATACCCATTTAGCCATCACACATTCCTTATTAGTCCTAATGCTCATAGTTTCAGATACCTTATCTCATTGTTATAGCCTTGATGAGATCACATTGAAAAATATAACACATGTATGCCAAGGAATGGCAGAGAGGTTCAGCCTAGAAAAGAGATATCTCAGGGTGAGACATAAGAATTGTAGCTCCCTTTATGGAGTTATTATTCTATGCCAGACAAATACCTGCATAGGACATTGTTATTCAGTTAGCAGAAAATTTTAGTTATGCAAGATGAATAGGTTCTAGTGATCCATGGTACAACATTGTATCTACAGTTAACAATAAGGTATTGTGCACTTTGAATATGTTAAGAGGATATATTTCATATTGTGTTCTTGCTATATAACAAAAACAACAAAAAAGTACAGTAGAACACAAAGGAATTTTTGGAGCTGATGGATATGTTTAGTACCCTGATTGTGGCAATGGTATCCTGGGTACATGCATATGCCCAAATTCATCAATGGGAATACATTAAATATGTGCAAATCATACCTCCATAAAGCATTAAAAAATCTCTTGCCTTTGTGCATTTTTTTTTCTTCAGTTACCACCAAATTCCCTGGGTATTCACCATTTTAAAATCATATTGCTAAGCAAATTCCAACTTTTATCTTTTAAGAACCATGCAGAGCAGGCACCCCTCCCCTCTATTTTATGGATAAGAAAAATAGGCTTTTGACGTTTAAATACCTCACTCTAGGCCACACAGCTAGTAAATGTCTGAGCCAAGTTTCAAATCCAGGTCTGTTAGAATTTAAAACCCTTGTTTTTATTTTATTTTATTTTTAACAATCATGCTGCCTCCTATGTTCATTTTGAACTATTTCATTGTCATTTTTTTAATCTTTAATAAGATTAACATGAGATTTTCCCACTTAACAATTTTTAAGTGTACGATGCTTCACTGTTGACTATAGGTACAATGTAATAGAGCAGATTTCTGGAGTTTATTCTAATTTCTTAATTGTAACTTTATACTCATTGATTGGTAACTCCCCACTTCCTCCTCCTCTCCCCCAGCCTCTGGCAAACCATCATTCCAGTCTTTCAAACTATGAGTTTACCTATTTTCAATATCCCGCATAAGTGAACCATGCAGTATTTCTCTTTTTTGTGACTGGCTCACTTCACTTAGCTTAATGTCTCCAAGGTTCATCCATGTTGTCCATATAGTATTATTTTTCAAAGTTGCATAGTATTCCACTGCATGTCTATACCATAACTTTCTTAATCCATTCATCTGTCAATAGACATTTAGGTTGTTTCCACATCTTGACTTTTGTGAATAGTGCTACAATGAATATGGGAGTGCTAATGTCTCTTAAGGATCCTTATCAATTCTGTTGGATAAACACACATCAGTTGGATTCTTGGATCATATGGTAGTCCTATTTTTAATATTTTGAGGAACCCCCATACTGTTTTTTGTAGCAGCTGTACCATTTAGTATTTCCAACAACAGTGTAAAAGAGTTCCAATTTCTCCACATGCTCACTAACACTTGCTGTCTTATTTTTTTTTCTGAAAACATTCATCCTGACAATTATAAGGTGACAGATACTTCACTATGATTTTGATTTGCATTTCCCTGATGACTAGTGGTGCCGAGCTATTTTCACATACCTTTTGGCCATTTTTGTATGTCTTCTTTGGAAAAATGTCTATTCAGATCTTTTGCCCATTTGTTAATCACTGCACATGCATTTTCTGCCCACACCACGTAACTCTCTTTATCTCTCTGATGGAATAGCATTTGTGGCTATTGAATAGTTTTGGACCAAATAAAAAGAAATTACAAGGCAGATATCAAAGTCTTAAAATAGGGGTCATAGGCAAGACCCAATTCAAAATGATCAAAGTCCGAAGTGCAGGGACAATTAGCTGAATGCAGATGCTAAAATAGTGTAGGTAGAATATGCTTTTTTCTGTTGGCTTCATTTTCAGGGTTTGACAAAGATGGCCACAAGAAGATCTAGGCTCAGAACCTATCAGTTTAATAATCCCAGCAGAGAGAATACATTCCCTTTCCTAATTTTCTAGAAAAATCCCAGGATTGCCTCTGAATAAGTTGTCTTTCACCATATACCCACCTCTAAGCAAAGAACTATGAGGATGAGATGCTTTCCAATTTTTGGAGAGGACTAGGTAATGTGCTGACTCTCAAGCTAGAAGATCAGCAGAGAGGAGCTAGCATCAGCTCCTTCCAAATTGCATGGACATATGGCATAAGGGAAGGAGAGATTCTCCAAAGGAGGAGTTAACAAAAGGAGAAGCAGGGATGCTGGGAAGGAAAAAATATCAGATGCCTTCTATAGTGAAGAGATTTTTATATCTTTATGGCACGTTTTCTTGGCCCTTTGCTCCTGTCTCCTCAGCAATTACTGTGTCTGTGCACACCAGCCTGACCTCTGACTGCCAGTGCTATGCTACTTTGCCACAGGCTGAAGTCAGTTCTGTCCATGAAAGTGACAGGTCAACAATTCAGATCTGCAACTTGCATGGGAATTAACTCCTCTCAATAGCAGATTCAATGGATTATTGTGCAATCTGGTAGATAAATACCACAGCCCCCACACCCCTCGGGTTAGATAATTCTTGGTGACGGGCTAAGAACATTGTTCTTAGAGTTCCCTAGAAGAATGAATTTTCATTTATCTGAAGCAGTAACTTGATTAAAAATATATCCCATATTGATTTCCTTTCAGTCTTTGCACCAGTTCTCCATGTCCCTAACTTATATTCTAGGATGACCTCGCAAATAAATTAATTGTGCTTGAATCCCTGTTTCACAAGTAAAATCAATGAAATAGGCTGTTTCATAAAGTAATGAGGTTCTCAGCAGTAGACATACACAATCATGAGTGGAAGAACAAATTTGGGAATATTCAGAAATAAAATGAGTGATTGAATTGAAGGACCCATATTTAGACCCTGCAGTCCCTTCTAATGCTAAGTTGAGTCACTACTTGTTTGACTTGTGACAGCTTCACCCTTACAGAAAAAGAGATTTCAGATCATGCTTTGGATTCTGAAATTTGTAAAAGGAGATAATATATAAGGTCCTCCAGGCAGGGTTTTCTTCTAAAGGTTGTTAGAAAGTATGAGGTTTACCCTCCCCTTTTGTTGTGACATGTTCTCATAAAAAGACCTTTTTGACTGCTCTGTTCTTCCTGTGCTTGGGAAGGGCTCAAGGTCACAAGAGCCTGTCATTTCCTTGGTTCTGACTAGTTTTAAATTTTGACACTCACCATTATCCAAGCAGAAAAAGAGCCTTCACAAAAGAACCTATAAAATGAAGAGTATATGTGGCTACCATGCAGAAGTAGGTGAGAGGGTGCAGTCATTTAAAGTTCTTTGTGTCGGTTTGGACATGTGCCAGATACACAGAAGTGTGAAGGAAGTGATTTCTCTCAAAATAAACACATCAATCAAGCAAAGATAAAGAAAATAACTATTTCACCTTTTTGATGTGTGAAAGAAAGCCTGTCATATGGAATTTATTCCCAAGTGATATCTTTATTTTCCCAGTGGTAATTTTCTCCAGCTTACTCATAAAAATACTAATAATGGACAAAATTTGTTGAGTGTTAACTATGTGTAGGGAACTATAAAAAATGACTTAATATAAATTATACATTGAATTGTCCCAAGAAATGTAACAGGTTCCCTGTATGGTGTTGACATTTTACAGATAAAGTAACCAAAGCTGAGAAAGGTTAGTAGGCTTGCTGGAGTTCACACAACAATGAGGTGTCAGTCTATCTGTCTCTCTGTGGTATATGAGTTAGCAATTGCTATGTAATAAGCCACTCCAAAACTCAATGCTTAAAACAATAAGCATTTTATTTCCCACAAGTCTACAGATCAGCTGGGCAGTTTTTTCTGGTTTTGGCTAGACTCATTCATGCATCTACAATCAACCATCAGTTGGGTAAACAGCTCTGCTGATCTTGATTGGACCCACTCACATGCTTGGGGATCAATTTCTAATGGGCTAATCTTGGATATTCTCAGCTGAAACAACTAGGGTCTCCTCCAGTGGATCTCTCAAGCTCCAGCTGGCTAGCCCAGGCTTGTTTTCATGGCAGTGCTATGGTTCCAACAAAATAAGAAAAAATGCACAAAGTCTCTTGAGTCCTAGGTCCCAAACTGACACAGAATCAATTATATGACATTATATTGGCTGAAGTAAATCACATAGTCTGTCACAATTGAGAGGTAGGAAAATAGAACCTATCTCTTGATAGGAGGAGCTACAAAGTCTTGTTGCAAAGGGCATGTAACAGGGAGGGTAGAGTACAGGATTGCAATCAATCCACCATGGATGCGCATGTTTCTACCACCGTGTCCTTCCTTACATCCTGACACCTCTCTGGCAAAGCAAATCTGCAGGTGCTCCTCACTGTGGTTTTGCCTAAATGAGCACCTAGGAAATAAAGCCTATAAATTGTGAGGTTAGAGAGATATTTTCAGGTTTTGTAACTTATCACCTACCCAACGCTAAATCTTCTCTTCCAAATTCCCTTTAAATAGACATCCAGCTCCTGCCGAAACACTTGCAGTGATGGGAGCTCAATTTTATTGCATTAAGTCAAATTTGGTTTCTCATTCACAGTAAATGATTTGGAATAGGGCTCTCATCCCCATATGTGTATGATTTGTCTGCCTTTCTCCCTTTATCATTTCCTCTATGAGTTCAGCTCTTTCCTTCTAGTCAATGGTTGTAAACATTGAGGCTGTCATTCTAGTCTGTTTATTCATCATTCAACAGTCCTCAACTGAGATAGTCTGTAAGGGTTTGTGATAGCTGCTTGGGACACAAAAATGGGTGAACCCCAGCACTGATGCTTGAAGAGTTTCCAGGCTCCTGGGTGAGGCCGTGGTTTAAGGTAGTACCTTTCGGGTAACTTCAGGCTATTTCAGGTGCATGCTTATCTTTCAGGATCTCTCCTATTCCCTTCTACATCTCAAGTGGACACTTGCATAGAGAAAGAAGATTATGTGGCCCTATGGTGTCAGGAGCATTGTCTAGTTCCCATGCCATCTTCCTCTGCAGACTTCCTTGGCATGTGGATGCTCTTATTGGGTCTCGGCTATCATGCTGGCATCCTCTGTCAACAGCTTCGTATATTGCTGTGGCCTCCAGGATTGAGGCCCACATTCTGCAGGTCCCTCATATCAACTCCAGACTTCCTCCCAGCTCAGGATTTCTATGTCCTCAGAGGGCACGTGGCAATAAGGCAGTGTAGTTCTCTCTGCACTGGGTAGTGATATGTAAGAGGTAGTCTCAGCCACCTCTTTGCTCCCCTATTACTCCCTTCCTACAGTGGAGTGTAACTTCCTGCTGACTGTGGAGCTTCTCTGAGGGGTTTGCAGACTCCCTAAGCTTCTCCCAAGGATGCAGGAAACTAAGTTTTGTTCTTAAATTCTCCTAAATGAGATTAAGTATCTCTGCCCTTCGACTTAACATTTTACACCAAGGGGGAAATGGAGCCTGAATAGTCATGTCATGCATGTCAAATAGTCATGTTATACTTCCCTCCTTGGTCCCCAAGCTTCTCCTAAGCACTGTGGTGGCTCTAGGGGCCCACTGCTTCCTGCCATGAGAACTTCCGTGCATCAGTCAGATCCAGCATGCTCACTCATTCTATAATCTGCTCTGTGAACAGACTTCATGTTCTTCCTCTATGGAAGTCATGAGATCTTTATTGTTTATTTTGTTTTTCTCTGTCAACAAAACCAACCATCTGCACATCAAAACCATTTACCTTCATATCATTGTCTCACTATATTATTTAGAACAGTATTCCGGAACTCAAAACAATAAAGTCCCTGTTTTCAGACAGGTTCCACTCTCACAGAAAGAAAAAAAAAAGTCATTAACTTTACCAGGGGAAAAAGAAAAGGTACAAGAACTCCAGGAGGTGCTAGCTACATGGAGATTCATGATACTATTCTCTCAGTATAGATATATATGTTTGAAATTGTCATAATAAAAAAAACTTTTAAAACTGTAATTCCTGTTAAACATACGAAGAGATTTGGCATGACAAAGACACTGGTGGTGACACTGTGAATGTCAGGGGAGGTACGGTCTTTCCTGGAGCACCCAGGGCACTAAGGCACTCTCTTCTCTCTCCTGACAATGGCAGTATGGAAACCAAGGAAAAAATGGTGTTACTATAAGCAACAAAGCCTGAGTCCCTCTTCATTCTAACTGATGTTCTTTGCTTTGTTCACTCATTAAACAAATATCTATTTGGGACCTCCTAAACCTGAATACTGGATGCCAGAATATAATAGTTTTTAAAAAGTCAGCTGCTTCTCTCATGGAGCCTTTGGAGTATTGGGGAAAACTTACTTCATTCATTCAATGAACAAATATGTGTAGAATGACATGATCAGATTTGCATTTTTCTCTCTGAGCTTAATTTGGCTACACTGTGGAAAATGGATTCAAGTAAGCAAGAGTGAGGCAGGAAGACCAGTCAGAATATCATTGTCATAGTCCAAATACGAATCAAGAGAACTTGCAGGAAATTTATAGGGATAGAGAGAAGTAAATATTTACCAGATGTATAAACCATAGATAGGACTCAGTGATGCCTTGCGGGTGAGGGAAATGGTGATGTCAAAGACAGTTTCTACACATTGAGCCTGACCAACCAGATGAATGGTGATGTCATATGCTAGGCTTAGAAACTCGGGGGATGACCAGTTTTTGGAGAAAAGAATATAGGTAAAGTAGTTATCAAAAAATGGCAATATCTAATATATTTTACATATTTTGCTATATGCTAGTCACTCTTCCATGTGCTTAACAGGTATTAACTCACTGATTACCACAACATTACAAGGATGGAACTAATACCTCGCCATTTCATAAAGGAAGAAACTGAGGCCCTGAGTGGTTAAATAAGATCCCCCAGGTCACACTAGCTATGAATCCATCCCAAAGCCCATGGCTTACCTATTACATTGTACCACCTCTCGGGGGGATGCTTAACTATCTGAATCCGAATATCTAAAACCTCAGAGAAGGGGGTCTAGGCTGGAAATATAAACTAGGGCCATAATCAGTCACAATATGACATAAGGAAAGAGTCTACATTTAGAAGAGAAGAACTTTCAAGAGTCTGAGAAACTGGGGGAAATTGGAATGGCTCCAGAATATTAAATGTTGAGAAATGTTTGCTTTTTAAAAGGGGAGTGTATTAGTTTCCCAGGGCTGCCACAGCAAAGTACCACAAACTGGGTGACTCAAAAAAAAAAAAAAAAAAAAAAAATTATGCTTTCACAGTTCAAGAGGCCAGAAGTCTGAAATCAAAGTGTCAGCAGTGTGTCCCTTCTGAGGGCTGGGAAGGAGAATCTGTTCCATGCTTCTGCCCTAGCTACTGCTGCTTGCCGGTCATGCTTGGTGCTCCTTGGCTTATAGAGGCCTCAATCCAGTCTCTGCCTCTGTCTTCACGTGACACTCTTCCCTATGTATCTGCGTCTCCACATCTCCCTCGCTTTATTGGGACACCAGGCATTTGATTTAAAGCCCAACCAATTCCAGTATATCCTCACCTTAAATTGATTCCATCTGCAAAGACCACATTTCCAAATGAGGTCACATTCGCAGGTTCTGAGAGGACAAGAATTTTGGGAGGGGAACACTAGTGAACCCACTATAGAGGAAAAGATGAAATTGTAACAAAACCATTTTTTATTCCATGTTGATTATATGCCAGTGACTTCCAGTCTTTGGGATCATTTAATTTGAACTTATCAGCAAAGTTCCATTTTATGCCTCACTGGGAATATTTTTGATCACATGGGATAGTCACTTGCTAATGTCTTTTGCCAGGTAGTCATTTTCTTTAGGTTAGTGGTTATCAAACTTTTTTAAATGGATACTGGTTCCAACCCTCAGAGTTTCTGATTTAGTAGTTCAAGGGTGAGGGGTCCCAAAATTTGCATTTTTAACGAGTTCCCAGATGATGTTGGTGTCTATGCTGCTAGTCTGGGACCACACTTTGACCCCCAGAAATCTGCTTTCTCCAACTCTATACTTAGAGGAAATTGTTTCGCAATTATGTTTATTAGTTATTTCTCTGCTTCCTGTATGTGGTTCATGACTAGGTGCAAGAAGAACCCAACAGATGCAGGAATGTTGTTTTTATGCTGAGGTTGTTATCATAGTAATGATAATTAAATTATCATTTTTGTATCTCATTACACATTGCGAAGTGCCTCCCCATACCTATTTAATGTAACCTTTGAACCTGTGATAACTTGGATATTATTGTTCCATTTTCCCCAGGAAACCTTAAGTTCAGAGGTATAAAATACCTTGAGAAATATCACGAGCAGATGATAGAAGGTGTGTTGCAAATCCCAGCCTTGTCATTCTAGTGCCAATGTAATTTCTGCCACTCAGCAGCTGTTTTATAGCCTTTGAACCTGAATTTTGATGAAAAATATCTGGGTGGTGCTCCATGGAAAAATCACTGCAAATTGAGACAACCCACAGGTGTGTTTTGCATTGCATTTGTGCTATCAGCTGCATCATCAAGGCAGTGGTGTGGTCCAAATGAAAAGTTCTGTACATGCTAAGGCACATTTCCTAACACTCATTCTCTGGTGTTGATTGGTCCAGAACACTTTCTTCCTACGAACAAGGGAAGTAAACATGCTGTGGGTTGCGTTCTGTGCAGGTCGCCTCAACTTTTCTCCTTCATAACTCTTCTTCTCTTAAACATCACACATCTGGCAAGTGGGAAAGCTGAGATTTGAACCTGTGCAGTCTGTCTCCAGGGTCTGCCTCTAACCACTTGACGTGCCACCCTGTTCTCCACCCAACAGCTCTTCCTGTTCCATCAGAATCTTGCTGAACGCCTCAAACTGACGCCAAAGGTGCTCCACCAACTCACCCCACACATTTGCACCTTCTGTGTGCTCCAGCCAAGCTGGCTGTTCCGGAAAAATGAGCTTTTAGCTCCTTTCCCACACCTGCAGTACTCACTTAGGGCTCCCTGCCCCCACGCAGGTGACATGTAGCTGAGTAGTCCAAAACAAGCTTGGACCCAGGCAAATGCAGATATGACACCCCACTTCTTCCCTTACCATGTGACCTTGAGCAAGTCACTGATTCTCTGAGTCACCATTTCTTCATCTGTAAAATAGACACAAGTTGCATAGTCACTGTGAGAATTCAATGGACAATTTATGCTGCAAGTAGAAGCTTAATCATTAGAGCTCTTATTATTTGCTGTTGCCCCCCACCTCAAGCCCCCAATATCTCCTTTCTGCCTGAATGTTCCTGCATGCTCACCTCACTCTTTTCTCACATGCAAACAGCCTGGCCAGTCCTTCCACGATCTCCATGACATGTTTAACTCTCTCGGAGCCTTAGATCCCTATACAGCAAGTATCCTCCTAACGCCATTCCCCAGCCTATTGTGGTCTGTTTCACACAATAAATGATTTTTTGAAGTCTCCAATTCTTTACTGAACAACAATAATAACCATCATTTTTGGCCCTTAAAATTTTCCAAAACATTGGCACATAGGTTAACAATAAACACTACAACTGTGTATGGAAGGCACTACTATAATTCCCGTTCACAGGAGAGAAAACTGAAGCCCGGTGAGTTTAAGTAGAGTCATAGTATCCTGGAGTTGAAAGAAACCCTAAAATCTATTCTATTAATACTTCACTAGGTCCATACTTGGAATTCCTCCCAACTTAAGTTCTTCTGTGACAAGCACTCACTATCTCTGAGGCTGATCTCGCTCTCTCTCTTTCTCTCTTTCTCACAGAGAGTTGAGAACAGCAACTATGCAAGCTTGATATTCTTGTACCCATTTTACAGGTAAAGAAATGGTGTCTCGGAGAAGTCAGTGACTTGCTCAAGGTCACACAGTAAGAGAAGAAATGGGAAGTCACATCCAGAGTTGCCTGGGTCCAAAGCTTGTGTTATTTATTACTGTGATACACACACATATATACATATACATCATATTATTTATCTATTTAATAAGACTGCAACTTAATTAGCAACTTTTAGTCCACATCAGTACCCAGGCCCCTCCACCCAGCATAAAAAGCTTAAAGGCCCTGCATCCTTTCTCCTTTTCTACCTTCCAGCAGCACCAAGCAAACCCTACACATAGGGTTTCTCACTGCAGTACAGTTGTTTCTCAGCATCTGTGATTGGTTCCAGGATCCCCCCAAGGGACACCAAAATCCACAGATGCTAAAGTCCCTTATATAAAATGGTGTAGTATTTGCATAAAATCTATGCACATTTTCCCCTATAATTTGTCACCTCACCTCTCGATTACTTCTAATACCTAATGCAATGTAAACGCTATGTTAATCGTTGTTATACTGTATTGTTTAGGAAATGATGACAAAAAAAAGTCTGTACATGTTCAGTACAAATACAGCCATCCTTTTTTCCCCAAATATTTTGACCATGGTTAGTTGATTCCACAATGCAGAACCCATGGACACAGGGAGCCAACTATACTTTGCTCACCTGTCTTTCTTCCTCCTCCCTCCTTGCTTCTTAGCCCTGAGGCTGGGTGAGGAGCTGGCAGGCTGAGTCATCACATGGTGGTGCACCGTTCTGTTTGCATACCTATCTCTCTGCATCAGACTTGGAGCCCCTTGAAGATAGGACCTGGGGCTTTGCAGACTGTCCTATTTGCAAGGATCCGGTCCAGTCGCTGGTGTGCAGCTGGCTGTCAGTATTTATGGAATAAGTGAGTGTCTTTATGAACTAGTGTGAGAATGCCAAACACAATGGGGGAATGCAGGCAATGCCACATCACCCACTGCTGACTTGGTCTTAGGAAGTATGACCCTTCTGGAGCTCCTGGGGAAGGTCCTGATACAGATGCCTTGGCCTGAACTGGAGCCTGAGAGTGCTGCACTTAGGCCCTGGCTCTCTCTATGGTGTCTACCTGATGCAACCTTTCTTGCTTCCATTCATGAACTCGAGCTTCTCTCTGGCCAGGGGGAAAGATTGCCTTCAGGGCTGAGATGAATAGACTGTGGGTAAACCTCTCCTCTGGGTTACCACCCTAGTATGGTTGTGAAGTCGCTGCAAGTCAAACTATTTTGCCAGGAAGTTTCCGTTAATTTATTTACGTGGCTTTCCGGTAAGGTGTAAACACACACCTGGGGTTATCACTTCCAGACATCACCCTTCCCTTCCAATCATCCTTTGGAACATCACCATTGTGAGACTTGCTCATTTTCTATCCCCAGTGTTCTTTTCCACCCCCGCTGGGAGTTGCCTCTGTGATGGCCCAGTAAGGTCATACCATGCCTCTCATCAGACCAGATCGACCAGCCCAGCCAGCCTCCCTGGCTATGAAGTCTTTGCTGAACTTGAAAACTCCTTCTTTCCGAAGTTCACATTTGCAAGCCTGGTGCAGTTCTCTGATGCTTCAGGATGGGAGAAATAACACTTGATTTAGTTCTACTTCCATTCCAGTCACTGGGGCACACATGCTTGGTGACAAGGCTCTGATTCTGAGGCTGCAGGTTGACACAGTCAGCAAATGCCTAATTCTAACACAGTAGTCAATGTTAGTTAAACTGCAGGGGAAATGGGAAAAAGAAAACAGAAGTATCGGCAACTGCACGGCTGGAAATAAAATGTTATCTGGGACAAAATACTAAATCATAAAATGTTAATTCACTCCTATTCAACGAATAGGCCCTGGGGAAATAAAAACAGGGAAGGAGACAGGATGCTTGCCCTTGCTATGCTTATGGGCTGGTAGGGCACTGGACTCACCCAGCCATGAACCTGGAGAAGGAACTCACCCCTCTAGGCTTGCTCTTAAAACAGAACCCAGTGGGAGTACTGGTATCCACCCTTTTTAGCACAAGAAACTTCTCTTTTGTTGCTTTTGCCCAAGGACCCAATGTTTTGAAAGAATTTGTCCCAAAATAAATGATGGCAGTTTTCACAAGTCCTTAATTCATTGATCCAGTTTTTTATTGATTGAAGATATACAAATTACTATGCAAAACTTCTGATCAACAGGAATCAGAAAATAATTCCGGCTTGATTCATAGTTTAGTTAACATTTTAATTAGTTCACAAAGTATTAACACAAGTTAATGTGGAATTTCTTTTAGGCTTTTTAAAATACTGAGAACCATGCCCATCCCCCTCCCCAGCTCAATGTTCTCTTTGCTTTAGTTCCTCAATATGTGGTATGAATGAGGAGTGATGGGCTGTGCATTTGTTCGGAAACTCAAACTGTCCCTTTGGTTCTGACATGTAAATGATTTTCAATTCCATAGACTTGAATTTTTGCATTACTTTGTTTTAACCCAGTATGAGAGTTCTTCGAGGGTTACTAAAATTGAGTTATTTATAAAAATAAATCCTGCCTATTACTAGCAATTACTGAGGACTCGAATTCAGTACTGTCCTGAGTGTTGGCTGACATACAACATTTTAAGATGCTACAAAGCTTCTCCTGTGAATGGCTCATGCAACCAACATCATTAGAGAATAATATTTTCATGTTTTAAAAAGTATTTTAAAAATGAAAATTAAGAATTGAAATTATTTTACCATTTAAAAAAATCTTTCTAGAATGGGTTATGAAATAGAATGTGAAACTGATTAAACTTTACCAATGGCCATTATAAAATTCACTGTTACTCTGTTTATTACAGAATGAGAGAGAGAGACAGAGACAGAGACAGAGACAGAGACAGACAGAGAACCAAGTTCTGAAAGTCTGATTTGGGTACCTGGACTCAGCCATGCCTGACTCCAGCATGCCTTTAATTGGCAATTATATGAGTTCCTTATTTCCCTTTTTCCCCCAAAACCTGTTTGAAATAGGCTTCTGTCATGTACTGTTTGAAAGAGTTACTAATACTCTTCTCAGGTGGTATTAGTATAGTACAAATTACATTCGAGGGCATTAGGTTAAGTAAAATGTCATCTGAAATTTTTGATGCTCAATAGATTAGTTGATGGAAAGATTATTCTAAAGAGATAGTCGACTCTTAATTTTGCACAAATCCTTTATTTGGTTTAAAGGAAATGAAATCATGCTTTATATTTTTAAAGAGCATTTCAGAGCTTTCAAAATACTTAGTGGTAAGATTTTACTTTGTCTACAATCACATCTTCAGCCCTCCAGCTATTTCCCAGACTGTTGACCATGTAGCCAAACAGAAAAAAATGAAATTTGGGAAGAAGGCGTATATGTAGGAGGAGAAATTTCATTACAAAGGCAAAAAGATGTGGTTATCTATCAAAAAATATTTCTTGGGCATCTTTTATGATAGAGCCTGGGGCTACAGTGGTAAGTAAGATAGGCAAAGTCATTAGCTTCATAGATAGGAAAATGTGTAGACCAAGAAAGTCACATTCATTCCATCCAGGGCTACAGAGAGTCACAGGCAATTGCCCCTCATCTCCTTTGTCTATCTCCAAATGAACACATCAAAATCAAATGCAATTTAAAAAGGTGAGTTCTGGAGGAAAAAGCCTTAAAGCCACTTGGCCTGTATTGGACTTAGATCATATAGCTTACTCAACCTTTCTAAGCCGCTAATGGGACTTACCTGCCAGGATTTCTGGGAAGATTTAGGAAGATGACACATATCATATAATGTACCTGGCACCTCGAAGTGCTCAGTGAGGGAAAGGATTCTAAATTGAGGGCTACAGGAACCCAATGGCTTTTCTCAATAATGTCTATTCCATATTACACAAGCAGCGCTAAGGAACTGCATAGAAATCTATATAAAATTCATTCATAATATCAACACCTTCTAAAAATACTACCCCCATTTGCTTATGTCCTCTTTCTCCCCGTGACCACAAACACACATGACATTTGAGGAGCTATAATCAGTGTAGAGTAACCATTTCTGAATTCATCATTTTCTTCTCTGAATATAGCATGGAAAGGTTTCATGTTTACAAATTACATTTGTTATAGCTACAGCAAGCTATTTATTAATAGAAATTATTTTTTCAGTGTACACTTACACTGCATCCAGAATTCACCAGTATGAATAGCACGGCATAGTGTATCTTCATGCAGAAAATGTGATACTTCTTTCACTATTAAATCTTTAGAATAGGCCCTTGGGACTGTAGACTAAATTCTATTAACATCTCTCCAGGATTTGATCATAAAATATTATTTCAATTATCAAAGCCCTTTGGAGAATTTTGGGAGACTGAGGGGAATGAGACTTCTTGTGGAGTGTGAAGCAAGGATAATATTGCCTACCTGGTGGGGTTGTTGTGAGAATTAAATAGGCTAATTTATATTAGGCACTTAGAAAAGCACCTGTAACGCATGAAGCACTGAAAAAGATTAATTATAGTGTCACTCTCTCTGAGCCTCAGTTTTCCATTTATAAACTTGAAGTGGCAGCATTTACCTCATAAGTTTGTAGTGACAATTAGGTTTTAATTATATGTTTGATAATTCCTTCCTTCTTTTTTCCCTCTTTCCTTCCTTCTTCTTTCCCTCCTTCCTTCCTCCCTTCCTTCCTTTTTTCCTTCCTTCTTTCCTTTCTTCCTTCCAGAATAGGGAAGGGAGGAAATGTAGTTAAGAGGAATCAGAGGACCACCTAAGGCAAACTTGACCTACATATCAATTTTGAAGTGTTTCATCTCCTTTGGGACATCTAGAATTAGAACTACAATCCAAGAA